>OX639996.1:52683009-52708670 GCA_951828415.1 Anomoia purmunda | reverse complement strand
TATGTCATTTATTCCACCAATGGAGATCACTCCTCGATTGTTCGCCTTTCCCCCTCTTGTAGCAGACGTTAATTGATAATGACATAATTCTTTAACACAGGTACAAAAAAAAAAACATGGTAAACAGCCAAAAATATTCTCATCCAATAAAATTACTTGCCCCACAACAAAATGCGGAAATCTTTTTCCCCTTGTTTTATATGGCTACGGACCGTACGACCAATAAAAGTTATAAAAATCGCATAATTTAGTTTCTATTCCGCAAACTGATATCGAATTAACAAGCTTTGTACTTACGTAAAGCTACAGCAAAATTATTTAACTCGTTATTGACTTTACAAATATGCTGTTTTTTTTTGAGTTTCACGAAACAAAACATTTATTTTACTTAGAAATATTTCTTGTTTTTTCGATGACTTCTGACAGTCCACTCACAATAACTTGGCAATTTTCAACTTTAATTACATAGTTCGAATTAGTTTCTTTTTGTTATTTTTTTAACTTTAATTACATAGCTCGAATTAGTTTATTTTTGTTAGGTAGAAGTTTATTTACATAAGGGACACAATATCGAGCAGTATGAAAGAAAAAGTTGTACATTTCAAATAACTGATGTAATTAGTGGTTTAGGTTCAACGATCGGTTACAGCTAGTTGTTAAATTAGTTTTTAATTTACTAATTGTTTATATATATTTATATATATTTATTATGTGAATAAGTGAACCGGCTAGTTCAGTATATATCACAGGCTGAGTGCATGCAAGTGAGAAGAGAAAAGTGCAAAACGAAAATTTAATACTCTCCACTCTGACTATACAATTTTTATAAAGTACGCTGGCAGCTGAAGCTGAAATATCGTAAATTTTAGAAAAAACAAAAACCATCGCGCTGAATGTGGAAATGAAGAAACTACTAAAGAAACGATCGTATACCTACCCTGTTGGAAAAAAATCATAACAGTCCTAAAAAATTTATCAATTTAAAAAGTAGTTGGAAGGTAACTGCTGTGAAACAAATGCAAATTAAATTAATTATGTAGATCTAACTTACATTTTTCCTGTAGTAAAATATGTTTGCAATAAATTATAAAAATATAATTAGTGTTATTATTATTATTTTGCAGATACACTAGCTATATATACTTGGCTTTAAAACATGCAGAGCTATAGCTGGCCAAAGTTTTTTCTTTTTGAATATTCATTTTAAAAGTTTTTATTTGATTTTTGCCATTTCTTGAAGATTTTTTATTTTACACATATATTAATATTTTTCGGCCTATTTATATTATACCAAAAAATAATTTCTATGAGCTCAATGCCAGTTTTTATTAGGATGAATTTTAGAAAAAAACAGCAATGGTAGAAAGTTATAGCTATATCGGAGATCACCTCACCAGACTTCTTGAAGCGATCGGACTCACGCCCCCTGTCTTATACTCATTAAGGCAAATCGTAAACGAGATGAGCTAAGTAAGATGTTGAGGATTATGAGAAGAATGTGGTGAACTTTGAAATCAAAATTAAAAGAAGATACCAGCTATAAGTCAGTAATTCTTTAATTTTTAATTCAACAAGAAATCTACAATCCCAATACTTTCGATGCTCGAAATAGTAGTATTAATTATTTCTTTAATTTGTAAACTAAATGAAATTAAGTGGTATTTTTGTTTAAACGAAATATAATTATTTTACAGTTACTATAAAAGTAGACTGTACATATTTTTAAATAATTAGGTTTGAAATTAGTTGGGAATTAGTTGTAGTTTCAAACATTTTTTAAAGCGGAATTTCCAATAGGACTTGAGCTGGAAAAAAATAATATTGATATACTTTATGTCAAATATAATTAAAAGTAATTGAAATCAAATATAGAGTCAGATAATCGACTTCCTTCTAGGGCAATCACCACGTTAATAAAGTTAGTTGCTTACATGAAAAAAGAAAGGATTTCAACCACCTGTAGTTGGTAAAAAATAACATTTTAAATTGCTTTCAAAGTAATTCTATTTCCTACAGGGTAAGCGCTATGAGTAGGGCGGCGGGGTAACGCGCCAATAATAGTGCTACTTCTGGAAGAGGAAATCAAAAAAAAAAAAATAAAGAAGTTTGTGAGAGATTGCACATGAAATTGTAATGCGAGAGCACTCACTTACAAGGCGAACATGTAACACAAATTCGCACACCCGCATAGTGGCGTTGAATCCTTTGGTGGTATTCGATTTCGTTTTCTTGTTTCTTTCGTTTTTCGTGTTTTTTTTTTGTTATTTTTGTTTTGCACATTTCATCCAGCACAACATTAAACATGCACCAACGAGCAGCAATGAGAAAGTCTCGCGTTAATGCCCACAGCTATAGGGAAGCAGCATTCGCGACGACTGAAAATAGCAAGTGATGTCAAAATACACAACACACACTGCAACAAAACTTAAGCGAGATTGTATTACAACCAAGAGGTATGTATGTATGCATGTACATTTTTATAAACATATACATATACATAAACGCTGTGGCTGCCGCCATGTTTCGCTTGGCATTTCATTGCATTGGCAATGGAATTTGCGCTCGCTGTTGCTCGCTGTTGCTGTTGATGTTGCTATCGCTATTGCCGCTTCGACTTTACTCAGTGGGCGTGAAACAGTTAGCGAGACGTTGGCGAAATTGGTGAAAGTGTTCAAACTTCATGCTCCGTTGCATGCAACGTTAAAAACCGTTGCTCTACACACTCTCATATGCACATACATACATACATACTACATATCATATGAAACTACAACTTGTAGTTATATTGCCTTAAAATTTTCAGAATAATATACATATTATGTACATACATTTTCAGATATGTGCACAAAATACAATGCCAATTCAACTGTGTATGGAGGAAGGAAGTGCCGACGATACTCAATGCTCAAGGCGTATACATTGTCAATTTGTATGTACAGACTTAAGTACGTAGATACCTCTGCCTAAACGCACAACCATTCTATAGTTGAAAACTGTGCTAAGCTGATCTGATCCGTGCACGGTAGGAGTTACTAAATGCGCTGCTTCACACTTAAATTGTCACACTATATTATAAATGCAAATTGATATAAAATTACAAGTGCACTTAAATGCATACGAGCGAAAAGTTGCGCGTCTCACGTATGTACCCTGGTGTGAAAAACTAAAGTAACTTAGGCAACTAGAATTCTAGTTCATTAATTGGTACTGGCGGGTGTGGTTATAAAGGGTGATTTATTTTTAGCTATATTTTTCTTCCCAACACTGGTTTTGACAGCTCACTCACTTTCAATGACTTAGTCAGTATCAAACATCTTAAATTTCATCTATAATTTAACCAAATTATTGAACTTTATCATCAAAATGCGCTCTCTGTTAAAAATCTACATCGCGTGCTTTTTCCATTTTATTGACAGATTAATTGACCCACTGAGGCGGCTATTCAGACCTGAATCAGGCAGGTTCTGAAATTCGAAAGAAAGTGAACATGAAAATGAATCTTAAACCGAATTTTTTGTTCAATTTAGAGCTCGATTCCGATTCAACCTAGAAATTAACCACTACAGCGCACAGTTGTCAATTTATTCAAAATAAGTAATCAATTTTCTGAAAAAAAAATATGAAAATAAGTTCGTTAACATCTTTTGGGGCTATTTTTAGAGAAAATGTTAGACTTCGAGATGCGTCTGAATTAGTGCAAGTATTTATGTAGATAGATTTATTGATGATCGCAATTGGTGCAAATATTTTCATAAACAAGTTTTATAGATTTGTGTCTAGTTACCAGGCCAACAAAACTGCATTTATTATGTTATTGAAAGTTGTGATTCCCAATTTGCAAAAAATAATATCTATTCCGACAATGCTACAACTGGCAGTCACGCTGAGATTTTTGGGGTAAGGTGGCTTTAAAAAAGCTATGAGATAGAGTGACTGCATTACAATGGGTCGTAAGTACTATTGCAAAAATTATGAAAAGTGTGCTAAACATTTTAGAGAGGTATATTTGTACTCAGTGAATCAATGTAATTACGAGTGAAGACGAGAAGATTAAATCTGAAAGGCTTTGTCAAGAAAAATTTCGTAATTTTTTTTGCTTATGGCTTTGGTATTTTTCTCCATAAACTGAAGGAGGATTATATTCTTAAGGTGTAAAAACTACAATATATTAATTTTAAACTAGTTAAATTTCGTTTTCAAAGCCATGAATTCAAATGCGAACTGAATTTTTTTGTGAATTCGTTTTCCAGAACATGCAAAAGCTTAAAAGTGGTCTAATATCTGCAGCATTGAATTTAACGAGTTCGACCAGTTTAATGTTGCTTGTAGTACACACAAATTTGTTCGAGCGGAAGCAGAGCTCAGACATCGCGAGCAGGGAAGTGGCGAGTCGAAAGACTTACTAGTTCCGTTTCTGAACCCAGTACTTACGCAGAGGCTGACTATATCGATGATATTTATAATTTCGCAGGTCATAGGCTTGATAAAAAAAAACCCTTTCCTTACAGAGAAACAGACTGAATTCAATGTAATATACATATGTGGCTGCTAAGCAAACTAGTACTAAGCTAGTTTGGAACTAGTCAATTTGGTTGCATGGTAGCTACTCAGCTTATGCTTTAAATATTTATATTTTTGTATTTGTGTGTGTGTGTGTGTCAAATCGCAGCTAATGCAAATAAAAACAACTATTTATTATGCAATGGAGTAGATACTTTTTTTTAACATCGTAAAGAAAACTTCCAACGCTCAATAGCTAATGTGATTTGAATTTTCTTTGCATGAATATTGGCACAGCAAATTGTGTAAATCTTAAATTTAATTATGTTTACTTAAAATTTTACGTCAATTGTTCGAAATATTGAGGATTCTCCAAGGAAAGGGAGAGGGAGTAAATAAAAATATTGAGCGCTTAAGAGAAAGAAATCATTTTGAGTGCTATGAGCTATATAAGATGTACTAAACGTTGCGATTGCTCTACCTCGAATAAAAAGGTTAAAAGTATTTCATATGGTCGTTATACTTTAAAAACTGCAAAGCCTTTCATAAAACTGTTCAAGCCAAAAGTATTCGCTGGGTACTGTTAAGGTAGAATTTGCTTTACTCAACTTTGTTTATTTATAAAAATTAAAAGTTAAAAAAATGTCGATCAATTAGTTTCCTGCACGTCACATCGGCACGAAGAATACCTAATACTAACTATTGCAAACCATTTTGCAGTGGAGAAAATCTGGCAAAAGGAAAATAGTATTTTTCTAGTTTCATAATAGTTTAAGATAAGTCGGGAAACGGTTGAACAGAAAGCACATTTTTTAATTTAAATACAAATTCGTTTATTTAGACGAGTGCACTATATTAAAGCTTTAATTTGTACATTGGATATTCCCAAGTTATCTTAAAGGGAGAATTAAAAATCATCCCAATATATTGGGGTGGCGTTCGTACATCTAAAAATATCTTGCAGAAGTCATTTGACATTTAAAACAAGTGAAGAATTGCTCTCTTTGGCTTAGCCGACGCTTTTATACCCTTCATTAGTATCAAAAAACGCTTTTGTTAGCGTAAAAATATTTAATTTTATAATACCTTTTTCTTTTCGTATATAAAATAAAGTAAATTATAAAAAAAACCAAAAAATAAATAGAAACAAAAAAAGGAATTGTAACGTTTACAGAAACTCATGAATCACAGTTTGTTGTTTTGTAGAAGTGGAACTTTCTAGCTATGAATGTAACCCAATTTGGCTCAATTATGTACATTCCAAGGTATTTTATAAATGTTAAAGTCTGCTACCAAAACCTATTCTTGTTTATATTCTCAGTAGGCTTTTTATGATTCATAAGTAAATTTCACGGTTTTAGCTATCTAGATATAAGAGCTTTAAAGATGAGCCTCATATCAAAACAGTCTGTCTTGTGGGAGCTCAAAATAAAAGTAATCCGATCTTTCTAATTCTCAGCGTACACTTTTATTCATAATAAATAACAGTAGTGATAAATTTCATATTCATAGCTGCCTTAGCGCCAGACTTATATATGAATAATCTGTTGATCGAAACTATAAGTGATAATAATTCCGATGTTTGACGGATTTTATTAGACACGTTCTACTTGTAATAGATGACTATTGCTTGTATAGCTGATATATAACGTCCGATCTGGCTTGTTCCGACAAATGATTAATTCATTGTAGATATACAGATATTTCCAAAGCCGAGGGACTATTTGGCAGAAAACAGACAGTGTGATATGGTCAAATCGGATTAGCTAGCGGTACCGATCATTTTGATATTCTTGGGAATGTGTATATCCTTTCTTCTTCTTATACTTCTAAACATCGGATCAATGTAATAATATAATTTCATCTGAATGAAAGGTATAAAAAGCCAGCATCAGACTCTTACCTCTCTGTGTGCAGTGACTTGAACTAAGAGTTGATACGTAATGGGTTTTTAATTACGCAGAAATCATCATAAATTGATCAAGGAATAAAAGGAAATTAAGTTGCTATAATTATCTAGAAATATTAGTACTATTGCCAACAGTTATATGTCAGCCCATTGAAAACAACTATCAAAATTTGGTCTGATAAAGCAAGAGTGATAACGACTCATTGAACATGGCAATAAAATGAATGGAATATAGAAACAAAAACACTTTTTTTTAAAAGTGATCGATTCTAAGCCCACAAGCTTCTGTTGATTTGCTGCTGTACATCTGGGATCCTTAGACGAGTTAAGCTTCGAAAAATGTATTATTTCCAGCTTGTTTACAATACAGCAAAGCTGAACAACTCAGGTAGAATTGGAAAAGGGCAATTTGATGAGAAACATTAACAGGTGCACCCAGCGATCAACCAAGTACTTTATAAACTTAGCCAAGGAGGCATTAAAACAATAGAGCATCTTGATGAAGTAATAATTTTTGTTTTGTGAGCTGTTCCCGTTCGTAGTGGGCAACATCATCAAGGAAACCCTAAACAAGTTTGGAAAATGGGCCGATCACTGTGGTTTAAAGATTAACCCAGATAAGATTGTGTTAATATTATTTATTGAGGTGTTTTTGGTATCCGTGGGAGAAAGGAAGTCATACCTTCCTCAACTAGCCAGTGTTTTCTAGGAAAAAGCGTTTGTTATCGCCGAAGATTTTAGCATATTAGAGCGTAGCAACCACTTTCATTTCCAAGACGAAATGGCGACTTCGTTTAAAACCCTGGTCATCGCAACATCGTTGGAGACGAGGCATTCGATCAGCTAGCCAGATAAGGTTCAGTGATAGCCTCAAACGAAGCATTGATTCTTGTTCCAAAAGGATCAATAAACATAAGCTTTTAGCAACATTATCCCCAGTAATCGGTTCAACGATGGCGTATGGTGGCAGGATGTAACATTAACGAACTAACAACGAAAATACAGGCACATTGGCCTATCGGAACTCATGCCAGAAAAGTACGTATTACTCACGATAATTACTACAAGAGACAGGTGAGCACCTTCTGTGCAGATGCCAAGATTTAATGAGGACACGAAAGGCCGCCCTGAGGGCATTTGAGTACAATTCCCTACAGGGCTTTAAAGCAATTTTGCTCAATTGGAAACATGGGTTTCAAAAAGTGTTCACAAATTTCAGAGTTCGAATTGGATAATTTTTTTCAGTGTTATTACTGCAAATCAGGCCTATTTGACTTTTTTCCAAAGAAAAACATATTAAAAATAAAATTGTATACAATTTTCATATAAATAAAAAATTACATACGTTCGGCCAAAGTCCGGTTTTTTTTTGCCGAAGCCCAGTCGAAATTTCTTGGCCGAACATGACCGAAGCCGAATCACTTTGAGTCCCACGTGCCCCCACCCGTGGTCATTTTTTTTCTGCACCGGTGGGCCGCGTGCTGACGCAGAGTTGTGCTTTAGTTGACCAAAATTTGTTTACTTAGTTTTATTGAATTTTTGCAATTGGGGTGACTTTGTGATATTTATTTTTGATAAACCAAATGTATTTTTGTTGTTTGTTTCCGGTTTTTTTTGTGACCACCGGTGGTCACGTTGTCCCAGAATGTCAAAATACATCTTGGCCCAAGTGGCCACCAGTGGGCATACGTAGGACCACGGGTGGTCACGGTGTCCCATAAAGTAATCCACCAATGCCCATGGGTGGTCACATTGGCCCAAGTCGTCAAAATAAATGTCCACAGGTGGGGCACGCCGGGCTCAAAGAGTTAAGCGAATTGGCATTTCTAGCAGGTACATTATATTTAGTCGCAGCGAAGATGAGTTGATGAGAGCAAAGCTGAGTCGACAAAGTTGATTATTGTACAATTCCATTGCTCTTAAGGAACGCTTAATTTGAATTCTGTAACTATGAATGAGGTTTTTGAAATTAAGCGTAATTTATGTAAGTATTTTATTTAATAGTAATAATCAAAATACAAGTATTATTGGTAAAACACTTCGCTCAATTTATCGGTGACTGAAGTTTATTTGAAGTTAGTCGACTTTATCAAGTTTCAATTCTTATAGTAATACAAATATCCTACCAAAGTGCAACAAATGAAAATATGAATAGTTAGTATTTTTTTAGACAAAATGTAGCGGCGTATCTGAGACAGAGTTTGACATTTTTTTTCAGCGGTTTTACCTTGTAATTATTGTATCGTAGTGATAACTTAATATATCTTCAAATATACTTTTGACCCAATTTAATATAGATATAAATATTTGATTTGAAAGTAACCACCTTTGGCTTTGTGCGACTTCTTAATTTTTTTTTTTTAATATATTCTACTTTTTGTGTACGTGTGTAACAAATTAAATTTGTGCGAAACTAACTTCGGATAGATAATCCAAATAAATATGATGGTATGGGTATACGCCGTTGGCAGTTGGCACAAATACCTGTGCAGTACAAAGTAAACGTACACAAACACACGCACACAGAGGCGTAAACAAAAAAAATTAGACCAACAGCACCCACACGTATGTAGGCTTGCTTGTGTTTAATATGACATAGAATCAGTACCCTGTTGGAAAAAGTAAGCAGTTTAAAACAAAAAAATACCAATTTAAAAATTACTTGAAAGTAAGCTGTTTTGAAACAATGCCTGTTAAATTAATTATATATGTTGATCCAACTTGCACCAAGTATATATGTATGAAGCTATGTTTGCACATTATTATAATTTTTTTGTGGCAAAATATATTTTCAAAAAATTATATCTTTATTTTTTATAAAATTGTAATTAAGTTTATTAATTATTATTTTGTAGATAAATATTAGCTATATATATGTATGTATATTTGGTTTAAAACAACCAGAGTTCCAGCTGGTTGAAATTAAAGTGTTTTTTGAGTTTTGATTTTAAAAGCATCTTTTACGCAATTTTTTTAAGTTTTTTTAAATTAGTAGTTTTTTCTTTTACAAAAAATTAATTAAAAACTTTAAAAAATCTCACAAATTCTGAAAAAATTCTGAAAAACAACGATAATACCCGCAGTGATCGCACTTAACAGTTGAGGAGTACAAAATTTTTAATGAAGTGGTACCAAAAAACAAAAAGAAACCAAAACCACCGCCATTTCAAAACCCTACCCACTTATTCTATCAAATGTTGATATCAATGACGTTTTAATGAAGATTAAAAACTCTTCTCAAACTGACATTGGATGGTGTATCTGTTACCCGTCTTAAAAATTTGTGATTCGTTACTGCAACCTTTAAAGCTAGTATTTAATAAATCTCTGTCTGAAGGAGTTTTTTTTTTATTAATGATTGCAATTCCTAAATTGTCAGCAGTCCCTAAAACCTTTGCCTGTGTTATCACAGCCAAGGTTTATTTTATTGTAAAAAATCTAATTTATTGTTATTTAAAATATTAATTAATTAATACTTAATTAATATAGAAATAATATTCAATTTTTTTTATTTAATATATAAACATGAAATTATTTCTGTATTATAATCTCAATTATAATATATTATAAAATTTATTTTTGAATTTATTGCTATTTAAAATATGTATTAATTAATATTTAATTAATACAGAAATAATATTCCATTATTTTTTATTTAATATATAAAAATAAAATTATTTATAAAATTTAAATATTTATATTTTATTTAGTATAGCTAGAATTTTTTTTATAATGATAAAAGTTTAATAATATAAAATTTATTCCATTTTCTTTGAAAAAATATATTAAAATAAAAATTTAAAATATAATTGAAAATTAATTTATTAAATTTAATTAAATTAAAATAATAGGGGATTTAATATTTAGAATTTAATAAATTAATAATTATATTGTAACTAATATTTATTTTTGTTAATTTGTAAATAATTAATTTTACCTTTAATTATTTTAGAATTATAATATAAATTAATTTTATTTTTAGTAAATTCGTTTATGTCTATTTTATTCAAAGTGTTAATTTTTAAGTTAAATAATAGGGGTATTTAACTTAAATTAATAATTATTTTAATAATTAATTAATATTTTTAAAATTTTCATTAAGAAAATTGAAAAAAATTTTTATGGGGAGGAATTTACTTTTATAAAATTATTTTATTTATAATTATATATTTTTTATTAATACTATAAAAATTAAACAATAATGTATATAATAAATAGTTTATATTTTTTAAAACTTTAACTTAAATATAGTAAAGTTTTATTTTAGCTTACAATATTGTTATTGATTTATTTTATATGTAAATTTTTGTATGAAATTTTATTTATTTAAATAATAAATAAATTTTATTATAATCTCAGTAATTAACTTTATAAATCAAAGAAACTTGGAAGTAGTAATTTCATTAATTATTGGCTAAATTTCTGCCAGCAGCCGCGGTTACACAAATAATACAAATAAAATTTGTTCAGTGTGAGTTAAATTTTGTAATTGTAAAATATATTTAAATTTATTAAGTGAAATTTTAAATTTATAAATTTTTATTTAAATAATATTGAAGCTTTTAAATTTTATTAATAAACTAGGATTAGATACCCTATTATTTAAAATGTAAATTAAATCCACTATGCATCGATTTCTTTCTGATAGGTCAACGTTATCTAATCTGTCAGTTTTTTCTGAAGATTGTCCCGCAAGCTTTCTCAAAAGCATTTGACAAGATCTTGCATGCAACTTTAGTGACTAAATTAGAATGCATTGATTTTCACTCGACCTTCCATGATGCGATTAAATCTTACATGATAGAAATGAGCAGCTCAGTTGTTAAATAAATTATTTTTTGGCTGCCATATATTTTTGTCGTATATTTTTAAGTATGCAAAATTGTCACAAAGTTACATTTTCTAAGCTTCAAAAACTACTTTACACTCCCTTGCATGAACCTTCTCCATGCCGACTGATTAGCATTTTCCAAAAAGTGATAGATGAACTCTTTTGGCCTTAATCTTTTCGTTTTAAACTTGCCAATGATAAAATTGACTGTTTTTAGATTTTAGTAGTCCTTGCAAAAGTTTTCGTCCCTTTAACATTTTTTTTCTCATTGGCTTTTGTAGAGTGTCAATGCTCTAATCCTTAGATTGTTACCTGAGTATAACTTTCTTACGAATTTTCTTCTTTTTTTTGAGTTCGAACTTTCTGGTACTAAAAATTTATTTCAAACGCAAGTAAAAAAATTATTTTCAATTTAAATTTTGTAGATCGTCATAAGCCTTGTAGTTTCACTGTCTCATTTCAAGTGTACTAAGCCTTTGGTATTGTTAGTATATATTAATCTTAAATGCCGGTTCTGCACTAGTGTTAGATATTACTGAATAAATAAAAAATTTAAATATTTGAAGTAAAACTTTGTTTGCGGCAGTGATTTTTTACATCGCGTAACGAAAGTGACGCCAGAATCGATTTCATAATTTCTGCCACTATTGTTCCTAATGTTACTACTAATTTCTACTTATATTCTTACTAATTTCTACCAATAATTTTACTAATTTCGACAAATACTTTTACACATTTTACTTATTTCTACCACTATTTTTAGTAATATCGACTACTATTTTTACTAGTTTCTACCATTGTTTTTATTGATGCTACTACTAATTTCTGTCACTTTTTTTTTTTTTACTAATTTTTACCTCTATTATATATAATAATTTTACTAATTTTTACCACTATTTTTACTAATTGTAGTAATAATTTTACCACTATGTTTACTAAACGCACTACTAATTACTTTTATTAATTTCTAGTACAACAAAAAGTCTTACACCTGGTTTTCGCACTTGGTGGTTTGTTTTTGTTGAGTTGTTTTTGTCTACAAAAAAGTGTAATAGAACAAACAGTCGACGCTCACGATACTTTCGAGAATCGCTACTCGAAATAGTAGTGTAATTAATTGGATTGGAATTAAAATGTATTTTTGGTTTAAACGAAAAATAAACATTTTATATTTAAAGGATATAAAGGAGACTTTATTTTTTTTAAATGATTGAATATGGACACGTTTGAAAGTAGTTGATAGTTAGATTAGTTTTAAAACAGTTTAAAAAATGGATTTCAAATAGTTAGAAATAAAAGCATTTTATTGCAGCTGGAAAGAAAATAGTTCTGATATACTTTATGTCAAATATATTTAAATGTAGCTCAAATCAAATGCTGAGTTAGATAAATGACTTGCTCCTAGAACCTCGCAATGCTAATAAAGTTACTTGCTTACAAGAAAAAATAAAGGTTTCCAACCACTTGTAGTTGGTAAAAAGTTCCCTTTTAAATTGCCTTTAAAGTAATTCTATTTCCAACAGGGTACATACGTATGAGCGAACGTACATATTTACGTACCTATGTACATATCTGTTTCGATGATACTCAGGAAACAGTATAAAACTTTCACGCTTGACAGTTGACACATACAGCACGCCAAGCAAAGCAACCAGACCGTCAGCTAGCGAGTTATAAAGCAAGTGAGCGCATGAAAAGCAGAATTCTAAAAGAAATGAGGTTGGTATTTCCGCTTGCATTCATTCGTTGGGAAAAAAAAATGACGAATCATTGTAGTTGTAGCAGGAATGCAGGTTGAATTGTATGCCACACGTAGTACTCGCACACACACACACATACACTCATACATACATATGTATATCGTAATGAAAACAACTGCACTGCTGGCATGCAAATAAGTCACATAATACAATATGTATGTATGTAGGCACACACACACACACACACACATACATCCAAATCCGCAGCTGTGAAAGGCAACAGTAGTGTGAGGCGAATAGGAGTAGGTGAAAGTGTCGAGCGCGGACGATTGTGCGCATAGTTGGCTTGAAATGCCCGCATCATGACTGCGAAAATTCTCTTTGTAAAATATTTTTAGTGTTCTTTTTTCTGATTTGCGCAGAGTGTTTGCTTGTGGTTGAGATGATTGTACATGTGTATGTATATGTAGGTGGATGTGTGTATGTATACAAAAATAAAACATTTGCTAGTGTTTTAACATTCTGTAATATTTGCCTTTGGTCGTTTTGAAGAAAAAGCAGGTTGCCCTTTAACTACGTAATATCTTCATATATTTTTTTTAGAAGAAAAACAAAATCCTAATGCACTTAATACGTTGGATAATTGAACTATACGGACTGTAAGAAGATTTTGCATTTAAAAGTGGAGCCACAGCGAAAGCGTACTTTCTATACAACGGCACGTATCACTTATGCATGACATGTCATGAGTACCAGCAGAGTTTCAAACCATATATATGTGTAGTATGGTGACATCTGTCTTCAGAATGTGGCAATATCAAAGCTGAAAAGTGTACTCAAACAAATTTGCGCCAGAAATCGTAAATCAGTAGCTTTGGAAGTGGGTGGCTACGATTACATTATAACCAATAGACAACATGTTTGGTTTTTTAACATTTTGCTTATGTAATTTTGGCGAAATTCACCCCTAACCAAGGCTTGTGGGGTTACAGTTGCGAGTTTTTGGCCTCATACATACACATATATATGAAAATGCACTTTGATCAGCCAATGGTAGGACGTGCTATTAATTCATCAGTACTGAACATAAATTGATCATAATTTCGCGATGAGCAAAATTTAGCCTTTGGCACATTACTGCCAACTTTCATGGAACGTTCCGTGAAAATTTAGAAAAATTGTTAGTCTTTAAAGACTTGTGGAAAATCTAACGGACATATATGTATATTTGCCATTTTGACAAAAAATCTTTTGAAATTTGCATATAGCCCACGTTTTCTCAACCAACTTACTTATATAAAATTGGGCGTATTCATAGTCAAAATTAAATTTATACTTAAAGATAGTTGATGCGTTTTTCGACACATACTGCGATTATATTAATTTTGTAATTTTATTTATATTAATTAAGAAAATAAAAAATAAAAATAATAATACAATACATGATGTACACATACCGATTAAAAGATAACAAAACGCTCTCGTTTCTTTTTTTATTATACGGGAATTAGCAAGTGATACGAATTCCCCTCTATCTTGCAGGGCTGCATTTGTATGTTAACATTTTTCATAGTGGCGGCGCTCCGAGCAATCCGATAAGCAATTTTGTTATAACAGAAATATGGGCAGAAACGAACTGTTTTGAAAAATATTTGTGCTGAATAATTTAAAGTAATTATTCTATGAATTATAACGTAAAAAGATACGCATTTAATTATAAGTTTTTGAACAATTTATTATGTTAATTTTTTTCCAAAAGCAACCATGTATGGTGAGAAGGATATCAAAAGTTTAATTTCACCACATAAAGGTTAAACCCCTTGCAAGGCTTTTACCTCAGGCTTCACCTGGTTATACTGAGTTAAGTTGCTGTTGCGGGTTCCATTCATGAGCACAGGCGGAAAGGTATTTTCGAATTCAATAAGTTAGTTTTAAACATCTGGATTTGGGAATTAACGCGTTAATAAAGCCCAGTTTGGCACGCACTCTTATCGAGTACTGCTACAACGGAGCTTGAGCAATTTCATGTTTGTTTAAAAAAAAAGACGCTGGCTTTTAACTTACAAAAACTGCTCAAACCTTTGATGACAAAATAATCATTTATATGAGTCTTTATTTAAAACTACCACTGAGGGATTTTCCAGCCAACTTACCGCCGCACAGTAGGCTTGCTTGGTATAAGGCGCGACAAAAGATATATCTAAGGAGTTATTTGATTGAGTTGAAATTTATCATTACTCACTTTTGTGTTGAGACTAAGACATCCTTGTTCATACAAAACAAAAATCGTAACAGCATATAGAATGCGAAGGAATTTGTAATAATGAGGTTTATGGCAGATATTAGAGTTTTATTCCGCAAATGGAAGTGGTCAGACTAATAAAATATATATTTTCCTATTCAGTGTAATTTTTAATGTTAATATAGTGCGTGTGATAACTGGTTGACAGGAACTAATTAATCAGTTTCGAATCTATGTGTGTATACAATTTATGCAATTAAGTAAATCTGCACATTTTCCAGTAGTACGTATGAAAATATCAATGAGACGTTATAACGCGTTAATTCGATTTTAGAAGTGATAATATGGACTTTAGAATACTCAAATATTTATTGGAAGGGGTCAATTGTCTTTAGAAAGCGTTAAGTGCCCTTTTACCAAAAAAAAAACCAATAAATATACTTCAGACAATAAAAACGAATGTTAACCCGGTAATAGGAAAGACCCCTTCTTCAAAACTACTGCAAAACTGCATAGTGATCTGGGATGAGTCCAAATATCGGAGTTGGGCAATTTTTATTTTCTAATTATTAAAACATATAATTTTTTGCATTTTCGAAAAATATTGTTTAATGAAAATTGGGCGTAGTTTTTACCCCTTCTCTACAATTTTAAAAATTATGCATAAAGACTTAAAATGCAAAGTGTGTTTCAATTTGATAGAATGTACGAATGTATGCAGTAAAGTGAGCACTCAAATTTTTCTAAAAAAAAAAATCAGCTAACGTATTTTAAATTTTTTACCACGGATTCCTTTCTGCAGCTTTGCTCTGTACATCAAAGTTGAGTGAATTGCCTTTTATAATAACTGAAATATCATTTGTTTTTGGAAATTACCGCTATAGGAGAGGCGGGCCTGGTTGCATCCGATTTCACCAATTTTTAGTACCCTCGTTACCTTTCGTAAGAGTATCTGTTGTGCCAAGTTTTGTTACGTTTTTTGTTGTTTTTTTATTGTGCTTAATTTGAAATATGTATTTAATTTTTACTATAAGTTTAACGGATCTACTGCTAGAGAATAATACATTTATTTCTCTTAACATTTTCCAAAAAGATGCAGTTTTGCGCATTTTCTCCATATAACGAACATCCACTTAAAGACAATCGGTCCATTCGGGTCATGTGTTTCTGCTTTCATGAAGCTCGAAAACGTTTTTTATATGTGGAGTTTATTCCAAACTTATCGTTAGTTCAGAGTGCCTTAGGATATTAAGGCCTAACTACAATATAATGCGGTAGATACATGTCTCTTGTATCAATAACAGTTGCAGGTATGATGTTCAAAATTATTGTAAGTGATAACATCTGGAGGACAAATTGTCTATTAAAACATTTAAGAAGGAGTATCTATTGTAATGTTGTATTCCCACACTCACACCTCAAAATTATTCACTAACAGCGGAAAAGTTCCATAAGGCATAAGCGTCGACATTTTTTGACCTAAAATAGGAATATAATTTATAAATTTAAATCTCACCGCCTCAGTCGTTAATAAAAAATATACCACAAATAAATTTTGATTCCGAGATTGGAGCGGACGCGTCGCATAAGGTTTAAGGTTGAGACTACCCTAAGAAGACTCAAAAAATTAAAATTATTATTTTTGAATTTAAGACACAGGATCGATGCGACTACAGTGGGAGATATTACATTACCCTATGAAGACACAAAAACCTGTAGCTAATATGTAATATCTTCGACCATATATGTAGCATCGATTTGGGTTATTAGGTAAAAAAACTTATTTTATTTCTCCACTCTTCAAAGAATAACTTGAAATTTATCCACTGGGCGACATGCTTTGGCTATATTGGCATCGGCGAAATGATTGAAGTTTAGCAAATATGATGAAAAAATTATCTCTCTGCATTTAAGGACCACCCTAGTGGCCCATATCATACAGGAAAGAGCTCAGAAAGGAGATGAGAAAACGAAGCCATTAGGAAAGTACCAGGCAAAGTTCCAACATTGAGGGTATAATAAAAAAAAAAAAATTCCAGAGAGTTACGTGCTTCTCTAAGAAAATATTAATAACTAAAAGAGTGTTCTTACGTTAGTATTAGAATTAAATGACTGAGTTTACTTTTTCAAATATAAGTATTAGGTTATATTTTACCCATGCAGATGTATAGGTATTTATTTTTTAATCTAACCGCGAAGTTGGTATTCACATTTTAGGTCACATCAAAAAGTTCTTCTCCATCGTGTTCCTTAATTCTTTTTTCAACAGTTTGTAAACTTTTGATCAGTTGAAAATCTTAGCCAGATTCAATATAAAATAGTGAGGAGATGACTGTATGTTTAAAGAAATCCATCAAGTGCTTACCAAAAGCGTCGCTTGTATTTCACAAAATTTTAGAAGAACAAAAAAAAAGGCTTGTTGTTTTGGATGTTGGTTTTGTTTGTGATAAAATGTGGTTTAGCAATAAACTGCTTTCGGCATACTCACATTTACTGGAATTTCTATATCTCTATTGGCATACAATTGAGCATTAATAATAATTTGGAAATTATAACCTCTAGCTCGAGGTTTGGTCGAAATTTTCTTACGATTTCTGATTAGCCTCATGATTTTGTTCCGTAAATTAAGAAAGCTATAGCTTAGCCAACTTCGAACGGTAGAAGATTTTTGTACGATTTTTGTTTAGGTTAGGTATTGCCGTTGTGACTCGGGGTACACGCTCACGAAACTCGGTCGGCTAGGGCGACCACCGTACAGTTGCCTACTAAAAGATTAATATTCGCAAAATCGAAATAATTTTTTAATCTATTTCAAATTCAGCAGAGGTTTGATACCATAAATTTTATTATTGCATTATTCATATAATGCAAATAGCTTTTTGCTGGATAAAGTATTCGACATTTTACTTAAAACAAATATACAAAATTTGTTATCGAAACTAAGCACTTAATATATAATTCGATAATAGTGCTGATACTTTTATTGCACTGCATCATTTCGAGTTTTTTTCCTCATATTAGTAATATTCCTTAAAAGAGCTTCTGGATAAGTTTCCAACACTTCAGCGTTCAGAAAAAACTTTATCCTATATACTGCATATATTTCACTCAAAGCGATGCTTCCAAATTGCTTGTGTTCTCCTTGTGATATAATTCTGACCTGTTTTTCTTCCAAATAGCTATAAAGAAACCAGTTTATATGGAGTTGCAGTTATTTTTATTAAAATTTGTTGCAGATAAACGTCTTCCTTTTTCTTTTCTTCTTTTTTTTATTACATTATCATAATCGTTTCTGTAGCGATATAAAAACCCGGAAGTATGTATCCACATTATGTACTGCAGTTATTCCTAAATTTTCATTAATTTTATTTCCTTTGCCTTAAAGTGATGTACGAATATTTAAGCTCAAACATTTTTGGCACACAAGTTTGTGTGTGTGTGTGTTGGAGATGGGCCATTTGCGAACATGAGTTGGTGTTTGTGGTCGTGATTGTGGGCGTAGACCATAAACCCACAAATATATTGTAAAATAGTTATACAGAACATTTCTACTGAAGCATACACAAATACACATGTAATTATACACACACACACACACACACACACACATGCAAGTGTTCGAGGTTGGCTTGGATTGGAGTGTAATAAAAAGTAACAGCACAAACTTTTCTGACATGAACTTTTCTGCTATTACAATACACATTGTATTACAAACACTGCCAACTATTACATTCCACATTTCCGATATGCTCGAGCAGTGAACAAAAATTACAAAAATAATAATAATACAGAAAATAAAAAATAACAACAGCAATAGTGGTAACTACAACTTCTACATAACAAGGCAATCCGCTTCCGCGTCGCAGCAGCGTGTGTGTGTGTGTGTGAAGGCATGCTGCGCCTTGGTGAATATACCCTGTCGGAAATAGAATTACTTTAATGTTATGTTAAAAAAAAATAGCTAACCATAAAAAACTAAAAAAAAAACTCACAAAAATTCTAAAAAAATACTACCAGAAAACCGCGGCTGACGTTGCCCTGCCTATACTTATTTATTAATTGCTATTTGCTCATTTCACATATAATAGGTGGCAACCCTATCAAATATATATTCTCCTCGCCGAGACGAGCAGTTTGATAGTCATACTTTTGTATTTTATATCCTAGTGTATAATTAAATTAAATTAGACTTTTAAAAAAGGCGGTAACCCTTTTAAAAAAGGTGGTAACCCTCTTTATTTCGTTTTTTGTCACATATAACAGGTGGCAATGCTCTCAAAAATATTTTGTCCTCGCCGAGTCGAGTATCATACTTTGGTATTTTATATCCTTGTGTATAAATAAATAAAATTTGACTTTTAAAAAAGGTGGCAACCCTCTTCAAAATATACCTGTGCACTTTCTCCAAGCGAAATAAATAGTTTGACTCCCATATTTCACTTTTCTTATAACTCGTGTAAAATTTTTTAAAATTCGACTTTAAAACTGGTGGTAATCCTCTTCAAAATATAGCCATCTATTAACCCTCTCCTCAGCACAACGGATAGTCGGTATCCTATTTTAATATTTTACAATGTAATAAAATTTCTCTTAACAAAAGAGTCTTCTCCTCGCCTAGACGAACTGCTTGACAATATTTCATATAATTTTTGTATCTTTTAATTAAACTCGACTTTTCAAATAAGTGGCAACACTCGTAAAAGTTAGACCTTTTTTCCGGGACGATCCGCTTGACATTCATATTTTAATAATTTATACAATATATATATTTATATCCATTCAATTCGACTTTGAAATCAGGTGGAAACCTTCGCAAGCATAAAATATATCTATTAAATACACATACAAATTTCCATAAAAAGCGGTCGAGCCGTTTCGGTGGAGTTCGTCAACAAACACCATGACACGAGACTTTTATATAATTAGTCTTGCCATCAATTCTGTTACAAAGTTTACAACGCATACAGCGAGGACAAATTCGCAGAAAAAATTGCAGTTATTTTTTATTATAATTTGCATGCAGTTTCTACACATATATAATAATCAGGGAAATCGTATTGCGGAGATTGCTTTACAAAAGGGTGGAAAAAGCGCAAGCGCAAGTAAAATTTAAGAGCTTCTCAAAAAAACTTATTATTTCAAGAATCTTTATTTACCGCACTATCGATCGTTTTGCCCAAATGTCTACAGTATCTACATTTCGAACGCATTCGCAGAAATTCCCTTAGAAAACAGAAAATTATATCAAGGGAAATTGATACATCGACCAGATTAATTTCAACACTTAATCGAGATGGCCTCCACATGAAAGCCCACGGTCGGTCAACTGGTCATTCTTCTGACAACGCGCTTGAAGCAAATTAGGCTCAGCAGATGCAAGCGGCGTCTTCAGTGGCACGCGGTCAACGGCCATGAAAGTATCCTCTTTGACAGATGTGGAAATTTTCACTGTTGAAGAAGTTTGTAATAAGCAAAATAACAAAATCTACGCAAAAACTTCCAAAGACGCAAAAAAGTTATTCCAAGGGTTTAACGTTATCACCGCCCAGCCGCTGTAATGGTTTGGTGGGTAGTCTCCTGTAAAAGTGTTACACCTCTTCGTATCTGTGAAAAATATATTAAAACTGGGCAAAAGTGTGCAAAAGTGTGCCAGCAGGATGTTTAAGAGGCGTGTCGCAGCAGTTAGGCAATACTACTTCCGAAGTAGAGCATTGGATCTTCCAGTAAAATTCTGCTCCAGCACCCAAGGCAAAAACCACCCAAACATGGCTTAAAATCACTACTCCTGGTTTCATAGCTCCATTTCCATTGGACTACAGTTTGTGGTGAGAGTTGGAGAATATGGCCTATCGAATACCCCACAGAAATTTAGAGAGTCTCAAAAAGTCTTTGGTTAGGGCAGCGTCGTGAATGCCATTAAAACTGGGTGTGCTGCTATTTTGATCAATGGGCCAATCGTTTGAGAGCTAAGGTGAAAGCAAAATAAAATTTTGCACATCACTCATTTAATATTAGCGTTATTTAATAAAATTTACCTTATTAAGAAATGTGTTATAGCTTCATTTTTATAACGGCCTGAACTTGGGCAGAACTAAATAAAGGGTGTTTTTTTTTAGACTGCTAGAACTTTAAATTGAAATAAAACACATAAAAAATGAAGTATGATGCCAAATTTTTTTAATTGAAAGATATTTTCATGACATTTAATATTTAAAATCTTCTAAATTTCTGGCATATGTTCGCCACGACTAGCTTTGGTGAATCGGATGCGATCGGTCCAATTTTGAACCACTTTTTGTGTGGCACCGTCTTGTGGGAACCAAAATTCTTGCAGGTCGATGTTATGCAAATTTGGAAACAAAAAATCGGTTGTCATTGATCTGTAATGATTACCATTAACAGTAACATTCGCTTCGACCTCATTTCTAAAGAAATAAGGACCGATGATGCCTCTAGCATGTAAACTACACCATACGGTGCATTTTTGGTTTACGGTTTGGCGAACAGAACACTGATTTTTAAAGTAAATTTCCACATTTTGCGGCGTCATTCTTTCCATGATACGAGTAATTTGTCAATGCTTACTGAACAGAAAAATCAAAACGAAGTGTCATTTACCAGCTGTCAAGTGACAGCTATCCCTAACGAAAGTTCTATCAGTCTAAAAAAAAAAAAATACCCGATATAATATAATAAATATAGGATGTATTGAAAAATATTTTATCACTGCAAAATTTAAATAATACACATAGCTGTATGTACTTGTTGCAAGTTAGATCAACATATTTACAGCCCGATTCTGTGCACTTGACAAATTATCAAAATATTGCTTAATTATCAAGATTTTTATTAAGCCAAAAGCTTTTTGCTATTCTGTGCATATCTTGATAAAACTGTAAACGGCAGTGCGCAGTGCTTTCACCACATGTGTGGTGAACAAAATAATGTAAACAGAAATCAGCTGTTTAGTGCAAAATGGATTATTCTGCAACGTAAGTATTTTACAAATTATTATTTATTTTAAAATAATATCTTATTTAATAATGAATTTTGTTTGCAGGAAATCAAAACACGATCGAGCTACGCACGAGTAACCCAAGCACTATGTTGCATTTTGCCGGGACCATCTAGAAATTGGCACTGCAAAAAATTCGCCAAAGGCGCCCCAGCAAATACAAGATTTGTGGAAGCAACTTGCAGATGAACTAAATGCTTGTCGGGGACCAACACGTACTGCAGCTAAATGGAGAGAGGCAAGTACCACTTTTTATATTAACATATGTATTTTATTAAATATTCAACGCGTGTATGCACTTATGAACATGAGCACGAATGTTTGTGCGTTTGTATGTTAGACCTTGGGTGTTTGGAAGAGCCAACTCAGAATGCGGGCCAGGCGTTTAAAAATGAGTCAGAGACTGACAGGCGGAGGGCCAGGTGTCAAGCCAATGAGCGACTTTGAAGAAAAGGCTTTGGACACTTTTGGAATGGTAGCTGTTGATGGAGTGAAAGGCATCCAGATTTAAGGTTTTGTAACAACGCGCGCGATCTCTATTTTCTAAATTTTCCTCCTCTTCTAACAGCAACAATAATAATAACATGTCTTCTTCCATTTTATTTTATTTAATTACAATCAAAATTACAATTAAAATGTGTTCACAATATTTTCACAAGCAGTTGTTTAATTTGTCAAGAGCATTTGACATCTTGACAATTTATCAAGAAAAGAGCTTTTGGTGTTTGACACAGAATACCAAACACTTGATAAATAATCAATATTGATAAATGCAAGATGGTGAATTTATCAAGTTCACAGAATCGGGCTCTTAATTTAACATTCATATGTTTCCATTTGCATGGTACATTTTAAGACTGCCTGCTTTTTCCAACAGGGTTTTCACAAGCTTGGGCTTACATATAGTTACTACATGTATGTGTTGTTGCATTTGTGCATGACTGAAGCCATTTATGCATATTTACAAAAATACATACACAAATATGTATGTATGCATATCTTTAATTTTATATAGATAAATACGAAAATATATAAATATTTAAGCTTACTGGCTGGAATTTGCAACATTTTCACATACCCAACATTCGGCCTATAAATTATGCTGCAAATTTTATTGGCATAAAAGTTGGTAGCAAGGATAACATAACAAGCCAAATGCGTGTTAGTATGTATGTATGTATGCGTGAATATTTATAAAGTACATAAATGACGGGATATAACTATTCGTAACATTGAAAGCTAGTAAATATGCTATGTTATTATCATACCAACAAACAATGCATGTCTGTGATTCTCAAATGCCTTCGCATGATCGTACACACTTCTATATGTATATCTATCTATTTACAGTCATAACCTCGTTGGCATATTTTAGTGCATGTGTTTGTATGTATGTAAGTATGCATGTATATGTTAGTAAAATAAATGTAGCAAATAGAGTTATTTGCGTAGGTAGTTAGCTTGATTTGTTGCTTGCAGTAACTACGTCAACTTGGCATGGTATAAATATTTTATAAGAAACGATTATATTTCACCAAATTTCTTGGATTGTTAGAAAACCATTCAGCATGCTTGCTAAATAAATTGACTTCTCTGCTGAAGCGTATTTTTTTTTTTTGTTGTTATTCAAAATGTGCAGCTAGCAATTTTAATTGCTACATTATTTACATTCCTTAGGCGTCCAAATATTTTTCAATTCAATTTCATGTAATTATTTCGTTTTCTAATTCTCTCATTGTATGTACATATGTTTGTATGAATATCGTGGTATGTAAATTGTATTCATACGAATACAACTTAAGCGATTTATAAATTTTGTGTATCAGAAAACATCACTCTTTTGTGTAAGTTTATAAAGTTAATTTTATTTACTTATATTATACTATACTAATTTGAGAAATGAAGTTGTATTTGTAAGCCTTTTCAGTCTTTTGAAATACATCTGTGCGTAATAAATTAAAACACTTCAATAAATTTAATAACAAGAAGTTATCCTTAACCCTGCTGTTAGGTTAAAAAAAACTTACGAATCTTAGGTTAGAGGACCATTTGGTCCATACTGCAGTTTTCATACAAAATAACAATTTAATCTTAGTCTTTATATTTAGTTTGGTTCAATACTTGCTAAATATTATTATTTTATTATTTACTCAACTCTGGTAAAACCCAGCACCAGTGGCCTGCTCTAAAAATGCTTCTAGTTCAGGAGCTCGAAAGCGAGGAATTTGTAGTTGCTGCAAGTCTAAGTCTGATGTAAAATGCTCCATTTGCAGTGCGTTTATTTGCAAAACCAACCGAAAAACATTTTTTTGCTCATCATGTAGTGCCAAAAAATATCGAACAAACTAATAAATACTTATTTTTGGAAAATTAATGTAAAGAAAATCAAAGAAAATATACTATGGACCAAATGGTCCCTTAACCTAAGATTCGTAATTTTCAATTTATCTTAGTCCAGTTTTAAGTCAGCGAATTAAATTTTCGCACATAATATTGTTTTATAAAAAGACCACCTGAGCTGAAAAATTTAGACAGTATATATCACCGTTCCAAATTTACAAAGAAAACAAAAAAAAAATTGGACCAAATGGTCTTAACCTAACAGCAGGGTTAAAATAAAAGTTAAAACTTAACATCAAATAACAGAAATTACACAAATTCTGTTTGGTATAATAAAAGAGAAAGATATAGAGGAAAAATTAAATCTAAATTGCAATCGCATTCAATAAGATAGAAAGCAGCTATGTAAAGGGTGTTTTTTTTAGCCTGATAGAACTTCAAATTAAAATAAAATATATAGTGTGATGCCAAATTTTCTAGCTTTGGTGAATCGGATGCGAGCAGTCCAATTTTGAATTTACATGTTGTGGATGCTCAAAGTCCAACTTGTTGAGCACGGCGGCGAATAGACAAATTCGGATCTTCTCCAACACTATCACTTACAGCACCAATATTTTCTTCTGTACGTACAGTTGTTGGTTTTTCATCGAGTAGAGTAAATGTTGTTCTAAATTTATCAACAGTTCGACGAATAAGCTGCTCTGGTGCTCGATTGTGTGGACCATAAAATTCACGAAGTGCTCTATAAGTTTGGCGAAGAGAACACGGATTTTTAAAGTAAATTTCCACAATTTGTAAATGTAAATGTTGTTGCGGCGTTATTTTTTCCATGATGATTTGTCGATGCTTACTGAACAGAAATGTCAAAACGAAATGTCATTTACCAGCTGTCATGTGACAGCTATTGCTAGCGAAAGTTCTCAGTCTAAAAAATCACCCGATATTAATTTCTTGTTCCTCCTCACAATATTAGCAAAAGTTAGCCTCAAAAAAGACAAATAGGAATATTTGGGGATAATGAGAATTTGTTTTCGACAATACTTAATTTCGCAAAAAGGTATTTCGGTGCATTGAATTCCATAAACTTGTGCAGGAGCCCTTTCCATTTCAAGACAACAGGTTCA
>OX639996.1:52496294-52682809 GCA_951828415.1 Anomoia purmunda | reverse complement strand
CCATTTCAAGACAACCGGTTCATTCGGGCCGTGGTTTTCTTTTTCCATGAGACTCGATTATAATATTTAATTTTTTTTCCAACATCTTGCGCCGATTCTTATTTAGATGTAAAAATCGTATTTTTCCTTCTTAAAATTTTCATTTTTTTGATAAATGCACATAACATCTCTAAATTTTAAAGGAAACAAATTGCATCTTTTAAACAAAAAAAAATAAATTTTTTTGAACATGAGTTCGCTTTATTCGCACTTAATTTTTCAACTAATTATGAACATTTTGCATCATTTAAACAAAACGAAATTATCTTGCAATACCACCTAAAATAATATAATGAAATTTGTATTAGTTTAGCACATGCAAGAAAAATTCATAAGTTATTGCGGCGCATTGCATTTTCTTTAATATTCATTTACCTAATAAATATTTGCGAATGCATCATATAATTTGTTTTGAATTTTACTTTAAGAAATTGAAAGTTTCTGTATAAAATACCTTCAAATTAGGTTCAAAATCACCGCCAATTATATTACAACCGATCAGCATTTTCCACAATTGAAGTAGCTTTATTCCGAGCAATTTTTTACAGTGACCAGCGTAGTCAGTCTTGACTCTTTTACATTTTTAAATTTTTCATATAATCAGATACGTGCTTGACTGACTGACTGAGCTGACTTTACTATTGTAGCAAGGACAGGAGCTATTTATATAGCCCGAGTAATGCGGAGAGGGACATGTGCATCAAACTACTTTGCTAGAGTTATTTAAAAAGGCAAGTGTAAAAGAGTTCGTATCAGAGCTATTTGATTCTGTTAAAACATTTAATTATAGGGTGGACTTTTTGCAACCCCTCCCCTCTTTTTTTTGTTTTCCGATCGACACAGATAAGATTAAAGTTGGGAATAGAGTAGTAGGCGTGCAGAGCCGGAGGTTAGTTGGCAAGAATAAGCGGGATAGGTGGGAGGATCATCTGAGGTCCTGTAACCTGACCACGGGTGTGAGTAAGCTCTGGCAGACCTTAATGTCCTTGTCTAATTCGGCGAAGCACGACGACCGAGTGGAGATTTTATTCGGTAGCCGTATTTCATCGGCTTGAGCTAATTTAGCCGGAAATTAATTTTTCATCCCTCGGTAAGCTAGCTATGCGTAGAGAGAGTGACCTTTACCTTTACCAGCAGTGAGGCTAAGGGGGAGATCGGGAAGGCGAAAGCCTTCAAGGTCATTGGTCCTGACGGATTAAGCATGCTGGTGTTGAAAAAATTAGGGCATCCATTTGAAGGTTTTGCTACATCCGCATGGCTTAGGGAAGGTCCATACAACAACTGCTGCATTTACAGCGATAAACAGTCAGGTGAATAACGGCCTAAACCGCAACCATTCCAGTCAGATAACAGTCATAGTAGCGTTAGATTTGTCAAAGGCTTTCGACACAGTTAGCCACTCAACGCTACTAGCTGACGTGGATACAACAATTCTCCTACAAGGGCTGAAGCTGTGGACTGCCAGTCGTCGGTGTGCTTCAGAGATGCGAGCTCAAAATTTAAAAGATTTAACCCTGCCGTTAGGTTAAGACCACTTGGTCCAATTTTTTGTTTGTTTTCTTTGTAACTTTGGAACCGTGATATATACTGTCTAAATTTTTCAGCTCAGGTGGTCTTTTTATAAAACAATATTATGTGCGAAAATTTAATTCTCTGACTTAAAACTGGACTAAGATAAATTGAAAATTACGAATCTTAGGTTAAGTGACCATTTGGTCCATAGTATATTTTCTTTGATTTTCTTTACATTAATTTTCCAAAAATAAGTATTTATTAGTTTGTTCGATATTTTTCGGCACTACATGATGAGCAAAAAAATGTTTTTCGGTTGGTTTTGCAAATAAACGCACTGCAAATGGAGCATTTTACATCAGACTTAGACTTGCAGCAACTACAAATTCCTCGCTTTCGAGCTCCTGAACTAGAAGCATTTTTAGAGCAGGCCACTGGTGCTGGGTTTTACCAGAGTTGAGTAAATAATAAAATAATAATATTTAGCAAGTATTGAACCAAACTAAATATAAAGACTAAGATTAAATTGTTATTTTGTATGAAAACTGCAGTATGGACCAAATGGTCCTCTAACCTAAGATTCGTAAGTTTTTTTTTAACCTAACAGCAGGGTTAAACAGGGGTCTCACAGAGTGTTATCTTTTCCCGAAACGTTGCCAACATACAAGGCGATTGGTCGGCCGGTTGTCAACTATGCTACTTCAATTTGGACGCCGGGAATAGATTTACTAGTAGGATCAGTAAGAGATTTTATATTTCCTGGAAAATTCGTATCGCGGACTAATATTTATTTTAAGTATAGATTAAGTCAATATTTTCACGAATTTTGATTAGGAATTAGTAATTAAAAAAAAATGCTTTTGCTGTCAGTCTTCTAAATTCTATAAACAATCCGTGTTTGTGCTACAAAGAAAGCGATTATGTTTACCTCACCTTGATACGAACACCTTTTAACTTGACTATGTACTTTAGAGGTCAGAAAACGACTTGCATTATACACAAATTTGATTTTGCAGGTATTTTGGCTCATTTGCGATGAATCGACTTATTCAGGGCGTATGTACTCGCATATTTTTTTCAATTACCTTTTAAATTGAACCCTTTGCAAATTAAATCAAACTATTTTTAAATTAAATTATACTATTCGCATATTAAGCTTAACTAATTTCAAAATAAATATAACTTTAGTGAATTTAAATTAAGCCATTGTTATATAATTAATGAACTATTCAGTGATGATTTTTTCTTTCAACCATTTGTTGGTCATTACTCTGAATTCACTGTTATTGGTATAATGTTTTTGTTTTTATTGCTTTGAATTATTTTTTAATCAGTAGGTATCAAAGCATATGAACAGTTTAAACTTTGTCTACCTTGTTGTTGCTGTTAATACCTCTTCAATGTTTCAATGCGCTTTGGTCAGTACTGTGAACTCGCTACAGCTAATTGTTGTTGGTTGCTGCTAGTCATTACTATTGCTAGTATTTACTGTAAATTTGTTGTTACCAATTATGGTCGATTATTGATATCGATATATGTAAGTGAATATGCATGATTAATAGAAATTTAAATTAAAATGTTCAAAAATTGAGATTGCCAATGCCCTAGAAAAAAAGTAGACGATTGTAGAAAGAGAACTAGGAAAAAAATGAGAGTATTAAAAAAAGGGTTTAACAACTCAACAACGCGTAGATATAAAACTTTCCATCGTTTTGTCGTTTACTCGCTTCTTCCTTATCTTTTTTGAAATTGTTACTTTTCTCTGTTATTCCTTAGCTTCTATTACATCACTTTCATTATTATTATTGAGCACGAGTTGGAAGTAAATGAGAGAGCTCATATTGTAGTGCCAACCATAAGGGGGAGGAATGTGACTCTTATTCCTGCAATGAATAATACTGGTAATACTGGCATTGCTTAGCAAAAATTTACATTTCCGAAGATATATCACCAAAGAATACCGAAAATGCGCTACACATAATAGATACCCGCTTTTAATTGAAAAAATACATTTTTGCAAGCACATGTGGAACATTTCGCGCCAAATCGGAGACACAGTTTTGCTGTTGCATTCCCGAATTTTTTCGTAATCTTTTTTGCTATAGTACCAATTAGAGAGGCATTGCTCCATTCCTTATTTTGAAATGTTCGTAGTTTTATGGAAAATGTATAGATTTCGATCATTTCCTGTTTTGTAATTCTTGTTTTTGCTTTCGGAATATAAAATTGAAAACAAAATTTAAACCCGTATTCCTATAAAAGTAAAAACAAACTTGACACAAAATGTTGATTTTCAAAACACGTGTTGATCAATTTGTTTGAAATTGTTTTCTCAAAAGCTATCATTCATTCCGCAACTTTTGAATCTAGTTCGATAATGGGATAAAATGATATATGTTTTTGTTTTCGATTTCTTAAAGTTTCATGTCTTAGTTACATAGCTATAAAATATGTGAAAATACATACGAGATATAATTTGTGTTATAATCTTTTACTATTGGAGAGCCATAGAGTAAAGAAAAAGTCCTCAACAAGATTCTGTTAATCACACACACTTATATAATTTAAGTAAAGATTTTTTTCTCTTCGCTCATCCTGCAGAAGGGATTACTTACTTACTTAAGGATTGGGCTTAAGGAATACTGCATCTGTTGCTGAAAATACTACCTCATCAATGTCCGGTAAGATTAATTAAATATTAATGTGAATTTTAAATTTTTGTTATTGCAATAAAATATTGGGTTGTGATAAAATAAATGACACGCAAATAGTCCGTATTAAATTGTGTGCATGTGGTTCATATCGCAATTCCATTATTGAATCCATATCCAATTGTTTAAAAAAAGATCTTGATGATCAATCTAATTTACAAAACAAAGTCCAGAAATATGCAAGGAATTAAATACCTCATTAAAAATATTACAAGACACTGACAATGAAATAATTCAATAGCCCTTTTGGAAATAATTGAAAAATTAAAAATGGAATTTTAAAAATTGCAAAAAATAGATCTTATTGTTATCCTATTATCGGTCCTGGCTCAAAAGCTGCGTCATGAAAAACAGTTGTGTGAAAAAATGTCAAGAAAACAACAAAACTCCACGTCGGACAGTGCGGACGCGTAAAATCATTTGGTCTGAAGACGGTTAACGTAGTGCAACCGAAATATATTAGAAGGAAAAATAATTAAATCATTTGTTTTTACTCTACCAACACCCCCTTGACATCGAGCCGGTAAACCACAAAATTAAAAAAAAAAATTAAATTAAAACAGATTAGTACTTATGTGTTTTCGAAATCAACAGTTTGTGATACAATTTTTTAAATTTTGTTGGTATATGGGCTTAATTTTTTTTTAGATTTTATATTCCGAAAGTCATTTGTGAACAAGGTGTATAAAAAATGGTCCATATTTACCATTTTACGACCCCCTTTCCCTTTCGGGTGCCAATGCCTTCGAGTTTTATACAATATTATTTGGTGTGAATAAATCAATTTGAATGTATTTAGAAATTATTTAGTTTAATTTGGAAATGGTAAATGGGTAAAGTTTTATTTTTTTTGAATAAAATTTCATTTATTTTGAATAAAGTTTAATTTATTTTCAATAAAGTCTGATTTATTTTGCATAGAGTTTAATTTATTTTGAAAATAGTTTCGTCTAATTTGAAAATCGTTTCGTCTAATTTGCAAAAGTTTCGTTTACTTTGAAAAAGGGATAGATTGATTTGAAAAAGATCTGATTTAAATTGAATATGCCACAATAGTATACAATTGAAAAAACCGGATAGCTGGGTATTGGTCCAATAGACCACATGTGGAACCGGCTCTGTTTTTTTTTTTTTTTTGATAAATAAGCAAATTTCTTAATTATGTAAATTAGAATGATTTCCAGTCGATTTCCCTTAGAAAGTTTTGTATGGAGACAAATCGGTTTCGACATTGTGCCATCTTCCGTATTATTTTTGATTCCCATCATTCCAATATATTACATATATGTACCCTAACTTGTCTTCTGCCGGAAAAAACAGAATAGCAAAAACGAACAATTGTATATCTTTATCTAAATACCGGCTATCCGAAGGATGGGACAAAAATATCACTTTAAAGGAAGAATGCCTTTTTTTTGGGTACCCCGGTAACTGCGTATTAACACCAGGGTTAAGCTTAAGAAGACTGCTAAATCAATGGACTTGCGAACATTGTTGAAAATAGAGCATCGTTTTTTGAAAAATCCGGAATATTCACTTAAAGCGCAATTCAGATATCGTAACTGTTATAAGCAATACCGAAAAATTTTTTGTTTGTATTGTAAAATAAAACTTCTTCTTCTTCTTATTCTTAATTGGCGCTATAAACACCGAATTAAGGGTGGCGCGCCAGTCGCTCCTTTTCTTCGCTAATTGGCGCCAGCCAATTGAGACCAATTCCTTCTTCATCTGATCTCTCCAACGTAGAGGAGGCCTTCCTTTTCCTCTGCCACCAACAAGGCAAAATAAAATTTGCAATAGCAAAGTAAAACTTACAGCGTAAATTTTATTTATTGAGTGAAAAGTGAAACTCATTTCATCAAGCATATTTAGAAATTATGAAATAATTTTTGAGTTCGATGAAAAAGTTAAAAATTATAAAATCTAGGGTTTTTATATGAAGGAGATCACTAAATCATATATTTCAAACCATTCCTTCATGTTGACTTTTTTCGACCAAATTGACGCCCATAACACTTATTTGAGGTCTATGGTATAATTAATATCAAACAAAACAAACATTCGCAGGTACAACGGGGCGTATGAGTAACAATTTCTATACATATTGCAACGTAGGAGATTTAAGTTTCACATTTTGTTATATTATATTACAGCTGTAAACAATAAAACCGTTAAAATTTATGACAGACACTTGTAGTGGCACAACAAAAATGTTTCACTTATTATAAATACACTCGTAGAACGGCAAACAGCTGTGGTATGTTGATGGTTTAATGTTTGCTCAACAATAAAGCTTCATTTACATTTCCACATAAATTTTGCGTCATTTTGACAGGCTTGACAAATTATTATCAATCATAAATATTACGCCATAGCATTTGATATAAACAAATTGAGTGAACACTGTCAGTGGGTTAACTGCTTGTGAAAATTTATTTCACTTCATTTAAAGGGGGAAAACAAAACTTCCGTATAACTAGGAAAAAAAACAACAATGTATTTACATAATATATGCGTGTTATGTTCTTAAATAAATATCCATTAAATATGTATGTGCATTTGAATTGGTTAGCATTTGTACAATTTTAATGTATCGTACTTACCATCATGCGAATCGTAGAGATAAATTATTTTACGCCATCCATAAAATTGTATTGTATCGATAATCGCCTGATGATAATCCGGGCGCATACTTATGGCATAGTCGAGAAAACCGGACGAGGGCGTCAGCACCTAACGAGCGCACGAAAAGTGAATGCGAATTGAGAGCGGTTGGAAAATTAAATGTACAAATGAAACAAAGCAGATTGTGGTGTAAATTGAAATCGTGACAATGGCGAATATTTTTTTTTTTTGTATTTATTTCATCTTTTCTTTTTTTTTTGTTTTTGTGTATAAAAGAGATGAGGCGCATAAAAGTTGTGACAGCGCAGCGGGTGAGTGGCGATAAACGAGGTAAAAAATTGTTGTAACTTTTTAAACGTACACGCATACACACACACACAGTCAGTTTCTTTATTTGCAGTGCAAATTTTATTTCAGTGTCCGGCTGGCTATTCGTATATTGTAATCTTGCATCTTCGTTGCGTTACTTTCGAATGATTTATGTTGATTGAAGTTTCTGTGGTTTGAGAACGAATGCCGTTTGTTTGCGGTTAGCCCGAAGGTTATGTATTCGGTTGGAAACTTAAAAAAAAAAAATCATGACAAAAAAGAAATGAGTAGTGGCGTTTTTAATTGCATTTAGTACTTGAAGTGTGTGAAGGAAATTTCAATAAATTTTTTTTTTTTAATTTCTTACGGGAAAAAAAGATTTTCGGTTTTCCGTCAACTTTAGTTTATTATATTGATCTAGCTCTTCCCTATTGACGTAATATTTTCTAACAAATCAAATTCAAAATTTAGCTACTTTTCAGTTTTACTTTTAAATAGAGATACGACATTTTCTTTAACTTTTAAGAAACATTTTGATACTCCAAAAGTGTTGTTTCATCTCCTGGGCGCCTACTTATATAAAGGTGTTTTGTATCGGGACATAACTAAGCTGTCGCTTATTTTTTACTGAGAGTACAACCATCGGTTGTTCTACCCCCTGCACATGTTCAAATTTTCTCATAGACAATGCCATTCCCCCACTTAAACTGTCAACATAGATGAATGTTATGGTTTTTAAACACACCACTGATTCATTCCTTATTTCAAGACAATAAGTACATACTCATAATGGGCTGAGCGGCAGTTTGTTAAAATAAAATTATGATTTGTTTGTTGCGTCAAGTTTTTTGGACATTTATAACTGTAGCTACGTATAAAGCATTTTATAAATTTTCATGAATGGTTTTTTGTTACGCCTGAACATTTCTTTACTTTTTCCATTCTACGCGCTGGCCGTCTGCTGTTTCCTTTCAAAGCCAACTGCCTGCCTATGACAAATGGTTACATCTTTTTTGTGTTAGCAAAAATACATTTTATTAGCACTGAGCCATATGATTAACATTTAATAAACACATTATTAAAGAATATTTATGAGCATCACATAAATAAATGTCGCAAACGAGGAAGGAGCAAGAAAATCTGATTTATAAGACAAAATGTGAAAAGCAAAAATAGTAGCTGAATGTGAAATTGACAATTTTAATTTTTTTCAAGTCATTATGTTCCAGAGAAAATAATGTGTAATGTTTAGTTCTGTAAATAGGAAATTCAAAAATCCACGTTTTCCGTTTGAGAATTTATATTATTTGCTGAGCAGCTTCTGGTTAATTTATCAATTTTTGTTTTGAGACACGCGAATTGAAAAACTCTGTTACACTAGTTTTGTTTTTGCTATTTTACGGAAGAAATTCGAAGAATAAAATACCTGAGCTATGTTATTCCAAAATGCAAAATAAAAGTAGTAGTCATGATTTGAAGGATGGAGCGCAAAAAACTAAAGACGTATCAGTTATGACAAAATACAAACAACAGTACTTAGAAGCCTACAGGAAAGTTATAGAAATCGGAGAAATCTCGCTCATATAACGGTAATTTGCAAAAATCAAACAATCGCTATATTTAAGTACATAACTATCAAAGAAAATTTGCTGAAACTTAATATGCAAAATGGGGGAGGAAAATGAAATACATGGAATTTTTGTTTTGCTCGCAGAGCCGAGCCTGCCGTTTGTGAAACTGCTATGCTAACGTGATCCTCTTAAGATAAAAGGCGCACGCGCATACTTCTAAAGGTAATTTAAATGAGGTTTCCATTCCCTCAAGAATTTTTTACGGATCATTTTCTTTTTGGAATGCATGCTTTCAGATTGCGCAGCTGTAAATGCTAAGAAGAAGAGGAGAGAATTCGGCCTACGCTCGGAATCATATTTCCGCAACACCTTGCGGAGATATTGGAAATCAAAATAAGAGCAGTCTCAAAGTTCATTGCACTACCGAAATGGTTTGAAACCTAGTGAGCGACTCAGCATCGTAGGGGAACGTAGAGCATACGATATTATCTACTTCCCAGTAGAACTCTAGAGAATGGAAGAGATATTATCTACTACAGCCACAAACTTGCGTGACGAAAGGTACGATTTTCTGCAATACAGAACAATGAAAGAAAAGCCCAAACTAACTAACTAACTAAGCTAATCAAACAGACTGCTAATTTTATCAAAAGCATTTGAAGAGTCAACATAATAGTGTCAAATTAAAGACAGTTATTGAACCACGCAGGCAAGATTCGAAAAAATACTGCGAGATTAGTAATAGTCGACTACCAGATATAAAAGCATTGCGGTTAGCTCAAACTAACATCCGAATTGGCGAATTATAATTTTTGCTCAACTATTTCATAACTCTTGATAACTTAGAAATCGGTCTTTAAATTTACCACATTTAATATAGTTATTGACACTCCAACTCTACCAATATCAGTACAGGCTTTACATTTTTACTCGGGAGGCAGAATTTCATAAATTATATAAATCAAACATAACCATGTCCACCTTTTGAAAGTTGAGGAACAACTGTCACCTAGCAATACCTCTTAGTGACAAAGTAAAACTATTTATTTTGCATAACAGTTATTGGAGAAACAAATAGCTCTACTGAAGAACAAAATTGAAAGTTAGAGATTTCTAACTAGCTAACTTCAATAATGTCAGCTCAGCGGCAATTGACCAGCCTCTCGTCTACCTCGGGGTTGAATTCTTTTTAGTGAAATGAATTTCGTTAATTTTACGTATACGGCGCAAAGCTATTAGCAGTAGCGAAGTTATTAGACATCCACGAAGGGGGACTAATCGGCTATCATCAATGATATACCCATTAAACTCAGCAGATATGGAGTTAAAGTTATTGAATATAAGGAACACTAACATGATTAGCAAAATTTTGCAAAGAACACTAATGGCGTTCAGCTCATGATCAGGCACTCCTAACAAACTGAGGCGCCACTAGAAATTAAATTTCTAACTTCAATCTGCCTTTTTAGATGGGCAAGTACTTTCTCTTTCATCTAGTGCAAGGTACTTAAGAGTTAAACTGCTCTCTACTCTTGCAAAAAAAAAATCTGCGTAAGAAGTGGGGCCTGTTTCCTTAACTCTTGGCGATAATCCGTCCAGTCCTACGGTTTGCTAATCTGGAGAAAAGCCATTGAAATGAACTCTATCATAGCGAAAATAAGCAGGGTTCATCGGTCGGCCTACGTTGGGATCACTGGGGCAATCAAAGCGTGTCCAACGGAGGACACATGCCTCTGATATATCGCTACATTAAAAAGTCTACTACCAGGAGTATTCAATGGCTGAGAGAACTGGGACTCTGGAAAGAGCGGACGGTTAGACATGGGCGCATACTGCAGTCCATTAGCGATGCGGAAATTCACACAGATATTCTACTATACAGAAACTTCAGCACCCTGTTCCCCTCTAGAAATTTGAGAAAGGTCGTATTATTCACAAAGCGCTTCGCAGTATCTGTAGTGAAATATGTAGGTGCGCGATCTATTGAGTAAACATTAAAATAGAAGCGTTTTTGCATCTCCCGAATTCTATATGTCCGGGGCTTATGCTATATGGGAGGTTTGCTGAGCTCTTCAGGCGTTCGAGCGACGTTGTTCTATTATCGCTATTTTTGCAGATAGCCAGGTAGTGATTCTGGCTCGCCGCTCCGGAATGCTAGTATCTAGCCTGGCCTGGTGAAGCGGTGTAGTGAGTACGTTGTAAACTTCGCTCGTCGGCACAGCGTCACCCTAATGGCACCGAAACATTCACGGTAACGGGAAATCCGACGAGCTGGTCTGTAATGGTTCCGCCCTAGATATCTCAGAGGGTATAGAGGTTCTAGTGCCTCAGCGTCTTATCAGCGGTCGAATGTCCAACACCGAATGAACAAGGCTAACTGGAAGTGGAAAAACTTAAAATCGTGTAGAAAATGCAAGACTCTTTGGCCTTCCTTCAATACCAAAGATCTTCGACTCTCATTAAAGTAAATCGGAATAATTTCTAGTTATAACTATACTAAAATGATACACAAATTAATACAATACTTGATTAACTAAAATCACAGATTTTAAATCTTTAAATATATTTATAATAACTGCATTTGATACTTCTGTAAAGTCAATGAATAAATGTAACTTTGCTTGTTTTTTGCTATAACTTCCGTTTTTACCGATTCATCCATACCTACACTCTACACTTAACACACTTCAGAGGCAACAATATGCTGCATAAAATCACAAAAAAAAAAAACAAAAAATGTTGAATGAATACCTATAAAAAAATTTATACGACACAGCCTGAAAATAGTGAAAAGTAAAAAATCGTGGCACCAAGTCAAGTACGTTGGAAAAATAGCACAACAGCAGTGCGCTCGGCTATCAATATTTGCACAAAAATTCCATTTTTATTATTTATCTGCTTGTGTATGTATGTGTGTGTGTGTGCGTGTGTGTGTGTATGCGTGTGAGTTTTTGTACAAAAGTGTTGAAAAACTTTATTTTGCTCACTACTGTCACACTTTTTGCCATTTTACATTCTTATTTCTTTGACATATGTATTTGTTGTATTTTCATTTGTGTGTTATGTTGAAAATTCCGGCTTACTTTCTCTGGAAACCATGGTGTCACGAATGGCATTTGAAATGTATTGCTATACGAGTGCAATGTATCAAATGAATCCGGTGATACAGCACCCAACATGGAATAAACGCCACGCGAAAATTGATTGCATACTGCAAGGCGCACAACCATATATTTTTTTGTTCGTATACGTTTCGTTTGGTGGTTTTAGGGTTCAGCGAAGCGGCGGTAAATATAAAGATAGAAGAAAAATGCAAATAATTAAAATTTATAGATGTATTGTAATAGCTGCATATTTGGGTGATTCACAAGATATCATAATGTGTCATAAATCATAAAATCAAAAAACTTTAGATTTCAAAAGTTTGAACAACAAAACTGAATTGAAACAAAATAATCAAAATTGTTTTTTAAATTATATGACTTTATGACTTATGACACATTATGACACGTTGTGAATCACCCCATTGTGTTCAATGTATAGAGAAATATTTGTAGAAATGCGTATGTGTGTTTTTTTTTTTGGGATATACAAATGTATGCGATGTTTTGTGAATGGGTTGGTAATTTGGCGAATGCAGAATGTATGTGAACGGGTTGTGATGTCTGTGTAAATCAGGAAAATGTGCATAATTAATGAACGCGCTACGTTTACAGCAGCAGCTGGGCCAAGCAGCAATGCCAGCGCAATGAGCTGGTGGCAATCAAGCAACAAATGAGAAATATCGCCACACTTGCCGCAGCCGCATTTGCCACACACAAGGCCACGCTGCTGTTGCAACGCACGTAGAACGCCAAGTGTACATTTAAGTATTAAATATGTGCATATTGTTGTATGTACATATGTATGTATGTATTCGTGAAGTTGGAATATTTTGATGCAGGTTTTTTTTTGTTCTATCCACACTATACATATGTAGGTCTTTATGTATCTCGGCATGCTATATTTGCATCGACGTACTTAAGCGTGACAGTTTAAATGCATCCGCCGTATTGATGACATCCACGTACGCTTGCAGCTCGAATCGGCGGGATGATACGTTGAGATTGTGATTGAGCATTGCGTATTTAAACGCTGATTGCACCTCATCTGTGCCTTGCTCGAATATGGCGCCTGCAATGGAGAGAAAATGAGGAAAATGAGAAAAGCAAAGAAAATGAGAGAGTGACATTAATTGATATTTATGTTTTTAAAAATGTTCACTTTATTTTAACATGTTTAAAGAATTTATTGAAATAATGATGCTGCAAAGGCGGCTAACCTATCCCTTTACATAAATAAACTTCAATAATTCGTTGCGTAAGTTACTTAATAAATACAACAAATTTAGAGAACCATCTGGGTACTCTGTGTTTGTATGGTCAACATATGTATGTATTTTGAAGGAAAATTTAGTTTTCTTTAAAATTTATTTAAGGACTAGTTTAGACTCGCGAGTTCGTCTGCGTTGCTTACTACCTTTCCATATATCTACAGTTTATTCTTAAAGCCTAAAATGCAGCTACGATGAATTTACCAACAGTGTCGCATAGTCAAAGTTAAGATGAAGTCTACTTTCAATTTAATAGCAATTTTGGTATAGCTTATGATGGAAATCCCATCTGCACAAAATAGCTGTAACTTACTGTAGAGTAAACTTTTTCTCGACTATGACCAATGAAGATGGCTTCTAACTGCTCAAAGCTCATTAAATTAAAATAACTTAAAGGAGAATTTTCTTTCATTGTAGGCTGCAGAGTAATCTTCTGGATTTGTATTCCTTTTGTTGGAAAGTATAGAGTTATGTATATTTTAAACGCCATCTAAGCGGGATTACAAAAGCATTTCAAATCGCACCAGCACCATTCTTTTCTAATATCATCAAAACAAACTTACTATTCTAGCGCCATATATCGAATCTCTTTTACGTAGAAGTACTACTCGTCGCATTACCATTATACTATTCTAATTTCACCAAAGTCGAATGAGAAACAAGGATTTGCTGAATAACTTGCCTCCAGCGCCACCTAGCGTATCTGTTTTCCATACAATTATGTTTTATTGCATTAGCATCTTTCTTTCTAATATCATCAATATCGGATAATAAATACGAATGTGTTGAACGAGCAGGTCAATTTGCCATAAAAGTAGTTTTCGTCACTCCCCCTTTATACTTATCCAACTTCATCAATATCGGACCATAAATACAGATTTTCCTAATATCTCGACTCATGCACCATCTAACGGATTGAAATATAGCCTATGTCTGTGCTATGGATCTAAGAAATATACTGCTAAAATTTGGTTGAAATCTGTTCATTGGTTTTTGTGCAAAGTTGTAACAAAGAAAGCGGCTGCATTCGCTTCTGAGAAAACTATTTATTATTAACTATAACATATTTAACTTTAAAAAAACTCGTCTACTTAAGTTTTTAAAAAAAAAAATTTTATTGACATGCGGTCATTATTTTTGAATAGTAAATTTTATAATACCATAAAGTTATTTAATTGAATTTAGCGACTGATTTTCTGATATACGCCAAACAAATTTCTAACTTTTTATTTTTTCTGAGGCCGCACTTTGTGATTATTATTGACCGGAAGTGATATAATAAGAAAACTCAAATAAAATTTATAGCATATCAGTTTCCTCATAAAAAGCGAAGCAAAAGTTCACAATTTTTTTTGCAAATTTTAGTACTAACGCGTACTGAAGTAGAATTCAACTCAAAGTTTTACATTAAAATAAAATATACCCAATAAAAGATCGACCTAAAACTAAATGACTATATAACGGAACTATTTTCAACCAAAATCGCTTACTTTTGAGTACGATGTAACGAACATGAGTACAATGTAATGAATAAAAAGAAGCAAGTGTTTCCCACCTTAGAGAAAGGGTTCTATCAAAGGTAAAATATTGTACTTTGTCCTTTTCATTACTTTCAAAACTAAAATAATAATATTATTCTCCGACTGTTCTAAAACCAGCTAATGCTCTAAGAAAAGACGTTGCAAAGGTCGGTGTAAGGGAAACATTAGCGAGGACAAAAAACTTATATGTTGACTTTGTAAAAAAAGGCAACCCTGCGATGCAAATAATTCGCTGGTTTTAAATTTTATTCCTGGAAAAGATTTGAAATCTTAACATTAGTAAAAATTCCTCGAAAATATATGAAATCTTAATATGGGTATAAATCTACCCACTAGATTTAAAGGTCAACGAACGAATTCATACAAAACCGCTTCTAATTTTAGCGCCTTTTTAAGTCCCATTTTATAATTAATTTCAACAGCATTTTAATTTATTCGCGAAAATCAGGTAATTTTCTGTTACCAAAGGAATTTTTTGTGATATCAATAAAAGATTTCTATATTTGCTTGTCAACATTACTAAGAGTATAAATAAAATTTGAATATGCAATAAGCTTTTTTATGTCTGGGCCGACAAAAAATTTAATTGTAAACTTTTTGCTTGAGGTACTTGAATGTATGTAGAACCTTATTTCGTTAAGCATTTTAGAAATCTGTTTACCCCAACGTGATGTGCAATAACTGCAAAATATTTTTTTCTGACACAGCCAAAGATTAAAGTTTATGATTTTTCGCGCTGAAAGCAAGTAGCAATATTTTGAATAGCCTGACTAGAAGCCTGCGAACAAATAAACCATTTTAGCCATGAGTTGTTGGTATTTAATTTTCTCTACTTAATACAAGATTTAAAATCTCATATGTCCCCCTCAAATGAGCAGTAGATACTTGCTGTTGCATTCGATTGATGTTGTCATAACTTAATAAGGGTGTAAATCAAAATCTATTAGCCATCGGGCCTAGCGTGGTTGAGAAAAAGCAGGATTAATGCATTTTCGAAATTCGGTTCCCCGCAGTTGTCACTGTCTGTCGAATAAAATATTAAATTTATATATTTAACTAGGCATTCAATAATAAATAAATTGTCGAAATTTGGCTGTGATTTTATTACTGATGCCACATCGGGATTCATATATTGGCTACATACATTGGCTTATATCTATTACAAAAAAAAAAAAAAACTTTTAATTGCGACAGACAAAAATAGAAATCGACAACGTGATCCGCTAGCTCAGTTCATACCATTGCTGTACCTGCTTAATGAATAAAATTTTTTCCTTGAACAAACATTGAAATATGTGCAGCACATTTTATTTAGTTAGAAAATGTTTTTTTTTTGTTGCGATTTTGCCATAAACTTGTCGTAATATAACTATGTTATCACACACTTGCGTAACATTTGCAAGATTAACCATTAAACTAACTAAAACGTAGTAAAACGTTTTAGAAAAAACTAAAAATAACTCATCCAAAATGGTTTTATTTGAAACAAGATTAAAAAAAATAGATGCGTTCTAAAAGAAGAAGCAATGGATACTCCCAAGCGACTACTTTTTCTGTTTGACTCTTACAGTTGTGCGGATTTTTAGATCTGAGAAGAATAGTGTACCCTCTCACCCGTCATTCGTCTTAAAGTAAGTTTTTCATTTTTTAATTTAAAAGCGGCTACTTCCAGTTTAATGTAGTCTGCTAAATGGAAATTTGCAAAAAAAAAAGGGGTATACAAAAATTGTGGCTTACAGCGTTATTAGAGGCGATCAGTGAAAACACAAGCTAAGATCTTTGAAATTGACATAGCGACAAAATTGGCAGCCATGATAGACCATACCCCATCAAAACTTGCCTTCGGTGAGCAATGCTCTAACGTCGACAACGACTAACTCGACATTCTCAACCTATACTGGGTCCCAGGCACAGAAGCATCTCTGGAAACAAGCAAGCGGCTCTAACCTACATCCCACATTGAGATTCCTGATCTCGCGAGTTGAGTGAATAACACAGAAAGTGCGGGGTTTTTCAAACCGAATGTCCAGTTTCTCACAGCAATACTAACGGAACTCCTGGATATCTGCCGCGTGATCGCCTTGTTTGGATCCCCACATAATGTACTATTCTTTGTGAGCAGTGGCGATAAAGAAGAGGTAGAGTTCAATAAATGCTTGCTATACGATTATCCTGCAGTACGAGAAATGTACTCCAGATTGTTGGGAAGCATTTCTTCGGAGGCCTAGATAAATTAGGTGATGTGTCGGAAAATCCCCTTCTGGGCATCCCAATGTGTCATGTGACCACCGCGTAAACTCTCAACGAGAGCAGTTCGCTTAACCTAACCTAACGTAGATATGGGCAAAATTGTTACCTGCCTTGAATATACCACATATATTTGCATTCAACTATTCCAGCAAACTAATTACATTGAAATGCATAGAAAAATGAAATATTACAAAAACGACCAAGAATAAACCAAACTAATAGAAAAATTGTTTGTATTTTTATTGATATTTTTTGGTTAATCTTGATTTTCTATTATTTGCTATTGTAACTAATTAATTATTGTAACCTAATTTAGATTTTAAAATCCATATGCCTTAATCATTATGATCATTATGAGCCCAAGCGATCGTAGGCAATTTTTTTGATTTCTAAACCTAATCGAAACGTAACATCTCTGGTTGAAATATAAAACTTCTCGATCTAACCTTTCAAATTGTTATGCAATACTTGCTGATTACTATCTTTCTGTTATTACAATTTTTTATAATTTGCCTCGAATCATTTTGAATGATAAATGGTTGCCATTGTATTGCTAACTGTTACGAGGCGATTAAAAATTTACCTGAGTCCTTGAAAGTGCAGACAGTAACTGTGGTGTGAAGGAAAAATATGAAACATTCTTCGAAGAAGAATCACGATAGATTTAAGTGCAAGTGCCTGCTCATGCATTTCGTGGCCGATGAAGCCGATAAGCTTGACCTTAGGCGGAACAAATTGTCCAGCTCATTTCGCACGGCAAGATCAACTAAACTAAAAGGCTCTCTTTTGCGGATGGCTGCAGAAAGTGTATGCAGTTTCTTTATTTACATTTTGCCAAAAAAAAAGTAAGAGAGTTAAAAGACACAATAAGGTAGCTGATACGAGCAGCGGACTCTTATAGTTTGTAAAAACAGGGTTTTAGAGTTCAGTGGTCACAAAAAATCAATTTCTCTCTTGCTGCTAGCCGTTTAAAATGCCTTGGATGAATTAAATTTTACTGCTTGTTAATGAATAATATCTAATAAAAAACAACAATACAACCGCATCTTGTTTTAGAATTGTATGTTAAATTAAAGTGTAGATGAAAATACTTACAAATTCGAATATGACTACTACTCGCATGTACTTAAAGTCAATTAATTGTGGCTCTATTTATACGAATATGAATTTCTGTAAAATGGTTCAATTAACATTGCTTTATGTACTACAAAGTACTGAAAGAATTCTGTCAGCATATACGCAAAGAGTTTAACTCGCAAATAACAGTTCTTTTGTTTTTTTAATAAACAAATATTTGGATAAATGCTGCTATAAAACTTTGACTGCGTTTCAGTGGCGAGGCAATACAGTGCGTATGATGAACATAAATTGCTTAATACTAAGATTTACATTTATCTACATATGTGCATACAATATGCAAATGTGCGTACATATAATTATAATAATACACATACATAAAAATGAACTTTTCCGAATATAAATTTATAAGCAGATATGGAGACTCAGGTTATTTTGCTCGTTTTCACGAAAAATATAGACAGTTTGTTACCAATTCTTCGGTAAAGTTAATAAAATTTATTACACAATGAGGGAACAAATATATGTATGAGTTGATTTATTTTTTCAAATACTTAGTCCTATATAATAAATGTCCAATAAAATAAAACGGTAAAACTAAGAATTTTACAAAAATGATTTACTGTATTTTTGAAATCAACTAAAAGTTTTTTTTTTTTGGAATTGTGTCTCGGCACATTTGTGAGCTAAGTATACCAAGCGCACAATTCTCGAAATTGGTTACTTTATTAAATTCACACCTTATTGAATTTTCATTTGAAGGTTTTTGTTAGAAATAAATTTTATTGCAAATATTTTGCTTCACTAATTTCCAATTATTATTTACAATTCAACATTCATTTAAAATGCATTTAGAAAATTTAAGCGATTTAATTGGCATTATTATTTTGAAACTATACATCTAAAGAATATTTTGTGTTAAATATTAAAAGTTCATTCGAAATAAAATATAAATTCATGCACGTGCTGAAATATTTATGTACATATGTGAAATTTGCACGAAACACAAACCAACTGACACAACCAAAATGGTTTACTTTTGTATATATACAAATATTCATGTTTAATATATTCAAAGCGCTACCAGCTTCTGAAAAAATCAATCTACTATTTATATATGTACATATGCCCATTGGGTATTATTGGTTAAAGAAAAATTCAAAGTCAGTCAGATGAAATACAATATGTGAATGTAAATTATTATGAATTATTCATACAAAAAGTAATAATAAACAAGTTTATATTGAGCTAAGTAAAAGCAAATCAAATTATTGCTCCTTTTTGTGTGTTTCGGTAAAATATTTTGCAAATGAATATTTTTTGTATCAGTTGTATGCGTTGAGTTATGATATGGAATTAAAAACGAAAAAAAGAAATACATTTTTGTCATAAGAATTTTATTTAGCAGAATCACATTTGCAAAATAACCAGGCTTCAATTGCATCAAGGTCGGTGTTTTTTTTTTGAATGACTTACAAAAAATTAGTTTTTTTTTATCTGAAAATATTAATTAATATATGAGACATACAAACCTTTTCCTTTTAACTTACTAAGTTGTTTATTTCATTTCAGTTAGTAGTTTAGTTTCAAGTCTTTGTGAAAGAGATAAATTGAAAGCTTTGTAAGGAAGGCCAGATAAAAAATATTGGATCAACTCGTTTTCATTCAACTATTTTATAGATTTTTGTATGCTAAATGTTTTGAGTTTTTTCTCTAAAAATCTGTGACAATCACGGAAATGGCTGAACCATTCCCCAAAATATTTTGTAGCATAATTTTTTAAAGAAAAATTAGTTGACCACAAATTGTAAATTCAATAAAACCCTTGCACGTCAATTAATTAACATTTAATTTTTATACATTACTTTAAAATACTGTTCTGTCTATATTTATTTATTAATTTCCCTTTGCATATGTATCCAGAAAACACATTTCGTTTTCTGCCACATATAGCCAACCCTCTCAAAATTATAGGTAAATATTGATACTTTAATATTTTATATCATTGTGTTTAATTAAATTAAATTTGACTTTTAGAAAAGGTCGCAGCCCTCTTCAAAATGTAGCTATAAATTTTCTACTAGCAAAACAAATAGTTGAATACCCTAATTTTACTATTTGATATAGTTTACTGTGAATTTCTGGTGAACTATTAGTGAAGTTCTTCACTCTAAATGCTGAAATTTTAATTACTGTGCAAACATTTTTCTAGCATTATTCTACTTATTATTCTACTTATGAAAGAGCAAAATGGATTGAAAGAGGTTCTTTTATATGTAGCTAAAAATAGTTTAGAAACAAAAAAAAAAAAGATATCTTAAAATCGGTCTTAATCGATTAAAATCAGACCTGGCTTTTTATAAAATGAGTTAGGGGGATATCAGCATAACCAGCGTATAAGTAGATGATTTATATTAATCGATTTCAGTTCAACTTTTTTTCCAGGTAGCTAGGCCAAACTAATTTATTTTCGGAGATTGGGCAAAAAAAAAAACATTTCGCAGTTTTTCGAAGTTAGCTGCCAAACTAGAGTTAAGTGTCTTCGGAGTTCGAAACTGGTCCCTTACTAAAAAATTGTTTTAAAAATGGCATGTAAAAATCTCGTGTCACGGTAGTTGTTTGTGGTCGAAATCTGTTGTGTGAATATTTGGTAGATGTGAAAATAGGTCGTAAAGTATATTTTATACTTGAGAGACGGTTACCACCTGTTTGAAGAATTAAATTTATTTAGAACAAACTGAAGTTATATGAAATATTAAAAAAAATAACCAATAATAACTAAATAAAAAAAAAAGTCTAACTTAATTAAATTATACATGAGTGAAATATTAAAATATGGGTGCTAACCGGATCGCCCCGGTGAGCTAAAGGTATTTTGGAGAGGAATGCTACCTATTTGAAAAGTAAAATTTCATTAAGTTATACATTACTTAAATAAAATTTTCACCCTGTGTTTCAAAACAGAAATAAAAAATAAACAGTGAGTACTTGCCACCTGTTAAATGCGTCCGAGACCGAAATGCGTTTTATGGTAACATATTCAAAGGGCATTTGATAAATAAATATAGGCAGAACAACGTCCTCCGGGTTTTTCTGGTTTAAATGCTTTATACACTTTTTTTTTAATTTATACTACAGGGAGAAATGTCAGATTTTGTGAAAATTTTGAAACTTTACATTTTAAAATATTTTTGTAACTATTAAGATCTCCTCCTTTGAACATATGGGACATCAGGATTTGAACGCGACACAGAATAGACCTGTGAAGTGAAAAATTCAAGCTAATAGTACGTTCAAATTTTCACCATTTAACTCATTAAATATAGAACTGGTTCAGTCTGTTCAAACTGCAGTTTCCAAATGCGTTGAAAAGCTTAACATACTACAACAGTGTGGTCCCTATGAAAAGAACAAATTAAGTCAGCGCCAGGAGGAAATATAATTAGTTTAATAAATTCGCAAATGTGTTAAATGGTAGAACTGGTTAAATGTCCAAAAACAATTTGTATATTATTTAACTTGTTGTTGGCACTGATTCTGCCATTTAACCCATACAATTTGATTTCGTATAGACAATGTAACAGATGGATTCATCAAACACAAAACTTTTTGTACAAAGTTGTTAGAATGTATACATAATTGTCTAGAATCCAATGAAAATCTTTGCAAGAAATTTAAGAAAAATTTTGTACACTATAGAAAAAACGGAGTATACTAAGATAGAGCAACCCTTGTTCACTTCTATGTCTAAAAATTATCGCTTCCCCACTACTCTTCTTTCACTTTACACTAAATTGCTCTTAAAACAATAAATTGTGAATCATTTAACGTTAGACAACGTTTTTTGTATTTTCCAATGTAAAATACATAGCTCAATATCTAACATAAAAAAATAACTCAAAAAAAAAATAGTAATTGAGCTGAATTCTATACTATTTTTTCCAATTTACACAAATATTTTTTATTATTGCATTATGCCTGTTGAAAATTAAAATTATACTTTATTTATTATAAACCTATGTACATAAGTATGCGTAGTATATATTTTTTAACATGACTGTGTTTTTGTTCTAATCGTTTGAGCCCATTAAATTCAACATTATATATAAAATCATAACTTGCGTACTAATATTTATATAATTTATGTATAAAATGCATTCACATTAATATTTATATATTAATGCGTATATCTCACTTATTACTTCAATTGAGTGTACTGATGAATTCCGCTGCGCCGCATTTAACTTGTTTAATTGTCGGTTAGGGCATTACCTCAATCTTAAGGATACTAAGAGCACCATTGACTCTACAAAACTATATCAACCCGCCCTCAATGAACTGGGTGTGTCATACTGGAGGAAAAATAAATGCATAAACTTATATAAACAATTAAACAAGAGTCTGAGTTCTGGTGCAACCGAATTTTGAATATCCTGCTCAAGTTTTTATTTCAAATAAACATTACTTGTTGTATTCTATCATAAAAAATTGATCTTATATATTAAAATGAATGCGAGTCCAATGTATTTGTGCAAATTATCTTTTGTAGTGACCAAAATATGGAATTTATTAATTTTGTTGGCACGATTTATTATGCTTATTAAGCTGAAATCTAAGTGTATACCAAATTTGTTAGAGTTTTCCCAGCTACTTTAAGCAATGCACCTTTTTGGCTTAAAGTTAACAGTGCCACGCCCATTCCCACAACTTTTGCAGCCCACGTCTGGCGCTCTCTAATCTAATCGTGTTTATTCAATTTGACTAAAGGATATTTTACTGTTATTGGAACTGTTATGATATATTGTAAACTATATAAGAGGTGGGCGTGGTTTTTCATTTCCAACATTTTTTGATGCCATCCATATATGTAGTTTTCGATCCCCATCCAGCATATAAAATTTGAGCCTCTAATACTAACTTAAATGTCGCATTTTTATTGGTTTTGGGAAATTACCGTTTTATAAAAGGTGTGCATGGGTTTTGCCGGATTTTTTTTTTAATTTTCAGAAGTTTTCTAACTGTCTTTAAATGCAATACGCATACCAAATTGAGTTGAGTTTTGTAATATTGTTTCGGGAATATTGTTTACATATTTCACTAAAGTGGGAACTTTCATCAATCCAATCCTACTTATGTGTAAACTAAGCGAATTATCTTCTCCGGTTATCGAAATACCGCACTATTTTGTTTTTTTTTTGCAAACCACCTTTATGTGAGCGTGGCTATTATCTGATTTCGCCCATTTCGGATACGAAAGTTACCTAGGGTACAGGGCAGTGTGTACACCAAGTCTCGATTGTTCATTATTTAGTCGAGTTAGGTGAACAAATTTATAACACACTGTACACCAGTGCGCTCGCTAAAAAATATGATAATATTTGTGTTGAATAAAATATCACTTTCTTATACATAAGTTTTTTGTTTTTGTTTTTTTATTATTAATAAAAATGATAATGTAATATTGCTGTCAACTGTATTAAAGAATCGTTTTGAAACTTAAAAATTGATATTAAACAAGTAACGGGGTTTTCAATAGGGACGCTACAAAAGTAGACCGATAGTGACAGCAAACGACGCCATATTTTTGCCCGCTTTTTGACGTTTATCTTCAGTAAGGTTTGTTATTTCATCACCACCGACCAGATCGGAGATTTTATAGCTGCTATACGATTGATTGTTCATATATGGGGTTTTATTTTAATGTTCCTATATTTAGACAGTTAAAATCGTGAAATTGTGTAGGCTATTTACTTCAACAATCATACAAGATCTACTGAGAAAATAATCAAAAATAGGTTTTAAACTGTATTAATTGCTAGATAAATTTGCATACTACAAAACAACAAACAGTGATTGGTTAGCTTTTGAAAAATTTTTGTATCGTACTTTGTTTTATATGCGTAAAGTAAGTATTAACATACAATTTAATATTTTTACGCTAACGATGCTGTAATTTGAATTATATTTTTGCGGTAAAACTTCATTAGAAGCATGAAAAGAATTTTTGTTTACGTGTAACGCAAGTCGTGCTTATATCCCGCCACGAAGTCAGAGACATGACAATCATATGAAGGTTTTTGTTTTTTTTTTTTTTGCGAGGAGGGAGCATCGAAAGGCAGACCCACCAAAAACTGTCAGTGTGAGTACTTCGTCGGGAGGTGGTTTGAGCACTAAGCTCTACGTCCGTTACAGTCTGATACAGTCTGTTGGAAGTTGCATCATCATCTGTTCTTTATACTGCCAGCAATTGTGCCACTTTTGCATCTCACGCAACATACCCCTTACCAATGCCGTTTGGTTATCTACGCATATTGTATATCACTATTCAGATAGTCGGAATGGACGGGTTTTCGAGCCGCCCATTCGCTAAATTTCGTGTTAGGCAGGCGATCCGAAAAAAAATGTTTTCAAATTCGCGTTACTTGGGCGGTCGAAATGGACTAAATTCCAAACCGGGCCTATGCTTCAGTTTCCGCACTACATTTCGTGTTGAGCAGGTGGTCTGAAAGAACTAGTTTCAAAGCCGCGCTAAAAGTTTAAGAAGCTCCCCACGGAACATCCACCAATCATATCTTCGTTGAGGGTAAGGCAATTAGTCAACGCTGCTATGCCTAAGCCTTTCAAGAGCCTTCAATATTTTCTTCATATCTGCGATTACGTCGCTTGCCAGTTTCCAATTTTCACTGTTCTCCGACATGTTCCGGACGAACGATTCAGGTGTTAACTGAACTGTCCTCAAAATGCACTGCGAAGCCTCCGTCTCGCATCACTGAAACGCGCACATTCGAAGAACACGAGTACGTGGTTTACATTTTCTATAGTGTCACCGCGGCAGAGGACGCATCGGATTCGACACATCAATGTATGTGCTGCATGCCCATGCAAGCAACATACATATGTATGTAGCTTGAGACTATTTCGGCGTTCGTTTATGAAAATTTGACCATTCGGCTCTATTTTTGGACTAGATAATTCGGAACCATTTCAGGGCCTTTCAGTAGTTCGGGACTGATTCACCACTGCAACTACTAGTACTAACTACTACTACTACTACTGCTACTAGCAATTACAACCACTATTTTGATAAGTTTCTACTACTACTTTTACTAATGATATTACTAATTAGTACTACAATTTTACTAATGCTAACACTAATTACTACCATTTTTTTAAATTAATTTCTACTACTGTTTTTACTTATTTCTATTATTATTATTATTATTATTATTATTATTAATATTATTATTATTATTATTCTGTTAATTTTTCATCATTTCTTTTTTTAAATTACTTCTTGATGATACCTCAAAAAAGCTTACAATAGCCAAACCGAAAGATGAAATTCAACAACAGCTTTTTGTGCATTGCCACAACGATAGACGATTTGGGAAATTTGTGAAATTGAGAGCACACTTAGTCACTTTCACAAAAATTTTTAAAATAACATAGTGGAATTGAAATGTGAAAATGGGAGGACGGCGTTATATCTCTTTATGAAGTCGACAAAGAAGTTTTACTTCTGTCTCGCGCTTTTTTGGTGCACGAGTGTTTTTTTTTTTACATTCATGAAAGGTGTGAAAGCTTCGGCAGATCTGAAGATAGCAATTCTTTGTTCATTTAAATTAATTAATTGCTTTGTTATACATACGAGAAGCGTTCAAAATTATATATTTTGGTATGAATATGGAGTACACACACTGGCATCGTGCTGACATTTACCCTGAAGAAGTAAATCAGTATCGGTATGGGCTTAATTAAAATTAGTTTTTTTAAAACTCAAACTGTTTTCCTTTTGTAAAATAACTACATCATGAAATTTATACAAAGTTTCCATACAATTTAAAGCTTTCCATATAGAAGTTTAAAAAAAATTGGTGTGCAGTTTTACATCCCCCACAGTGTGATTCCCTCACTTCGCAACTATTTCCTAGCCTATTTGAAATTTCACTTGTTTTTAAGTGATGGACAAAATTTAATGTTAACAATCGATACAAGCAAAGAAAAAGAAAAATACTGAATTAAAAAAGCACTCTTTTTCCACCCTCGGTATCGATAACTATCGTTATCGATAGTATGGTTCGAACCCAAATTATGTGTATATAAATGTCAAAAACAAATACATACCACCCAAATTTCTCTTTAATTATGGTTGATTTCCGTACGATTGGTGCTTGATTTGCATGCAACTTTGGGAAGAATTGCGCGAGCGATATGGCTAAGGTGTCGTTAGGTTCCGGTTAATGTCTGCTAGAAATTCACGATGATGGAACGTGGTTTCTGTTTAACCATCACTATGATAGCGGAGGTCTATGTGTGCGTCGAGTCCCTTCGCGCGGCAGAAATGAAACTACATATGTACATGTGGAAAAATTCATGTATTTAATTTTACAAACAGCTTGCAACCGTCTCTAAAAATATTTTATTTCACACCTGTATTGTTACATATATTTCATTTAAGTTATAAAATAATTAATTTGTGTAGTGCTTGCCGAAACTTGTCTCATTTGACACTCATGCAGTAATATTTCATTAATATTATCAAGTTAAAGGGGGTTCAATTTTCAAAAATATTTTCAAAATAAAGGTTTCTGATTTCAATATAAGGAGCTTCAATTCACTTCTTAGATGCATACTTTGATTTAACCTCTTTAAGCAGGTGGTAACCTTCTATAAAAATATTTCGCATACAACTTTTGCTTTTCACAATAACATTGTAATATTTCAGTTAACTTTTAAATTGGATTTAAAAAACTTTTAAATACTTGGCAACCCTAACCTCAGATATTTTTCAGATAAAGCTTTTCACAAACTTTCCTATTTGTCATCCATCTTGTAAAATTATTTTACTAATTTTTATTTTTAATTTAAATAAGTTTCTCGTGCAAGTGGCAACTCCCTCAAAGGCAAAAATTTGGAAAATTTAATTTTTTTTAAAACTCTTTTAAATGGCCTAATATAGTGGTCAATGTGAATAAGTTATTAGTTAAGTTGATTTAACCTTTTTAAAGTGGTTTCAAACCCACATTTAAATATTTCTTTAAATTTTAATTTATAAAGTTTCAAAAAATTGATTGCAATAAAAAAGTTTATAATTGAACCAAACAAAAGTTGGCCCACTTTACCCTTTCTTAAGACCTCTGTATTTCTAAAAGTGCATACAACTCTTTTAAAACCCTAAAGCCATTAAAATCCTAAAGCGCTCTTGACTGCAACAATTTCGACACTCTGATGGCTCTTAGGTCTTAATGGCATTATCTCCCATTATGAATCTCAGTAGAAGGATATCTGTAGGTGTATTGAAGCTGACAAGGGAATACTGCAATTGTGGATGCTAGATCATTCTAAAATTTATAGTAATTACAATGAAAAGGGTGCTTTAAGGACAATAACAGCCAACTGCGAGCTACCACCAAATGAGCACTACATAAATCTATATCACACATACACACACACACGGGGCAAACGCGTTTGTTACGCGCCACAGCGGTTATTTGTTCTGATGTTCTGGCTGCTAAAGTATTTATGGTAAGGAAAGCAATGCCAACAAAATATCAAAACAATTTAGTGAAATCTTACTGCCGCGTTGGCAGCCAGTCGGTGGCTGCGAATGGCAGCTTCCGCTAATAGTGGTGGCAGCATTTCTTGGCCGCTAACAAAATGAGTGGAATAACACAAACAACGATTACAAAACAAATAATAATAGTGAAAAGGGGGAAAAATAAATAAACTTACCATGTAATAAAACAAAGACAAAGCAGAAGTAAACAAAACAATACCCACATGGAATGAAAACAAAGAGCACTTGCATATGTGTGTATATATGTGTGTATACCCAGTAAACATTTGGAGTCCGATATGAGTCCGATGCGACTCATAATTCGGAGTGTGAGCGCTCATTATGAGTTCTTATAGGAGTCCAGTATGAGTGTGTTTCCCTTCTGGCGATGCTCGTCATATATGAGTCCGAATTCATATACCATATGAGCCTCTTTTAGGAGTCATATATTACTCATATTTTAGAGAAAATATGATTTCTTATAACATATCTGTTTCTCTTATAGTAGAACAACAGAAATAATGTAATACTAAATAAAGAAAGCAAAATTCAGTATTTAATCCATTTTTGGTAAAAAAAAAACAAAAATTAAAAAATTATATAAAAATTTACCTTTTTTTTTAAAAATACTTGAAAAACGAATTAGATTCCTGTCTTTGGGTTTTCTTATTCCTATATATTTATTGCGATTTTCTTAAATTCCACCTCATTGCCAAATTTTCGAGAAAACGCTTCTATAACAATAATAAAAAGTAAATTAAGAGCACCAAACGGCATTTCAAAAGTAATACCCTTAAAAGCACTTGTTATGGCCATATTTTGAAGGGAAATTTTGCCTTCAACATCTATCCATGATATTTCGCAGGCCAACTCATCGGTGACCAAGCGCTTCCAAATATATCTCACAAGTTTCCCAGGGTCTGGCATTCCAATTATATAGACTTCATTATCCTGAAAAAGACACAAGAATTGACTTGACCTTGATTGATCTGCCACAGCAAAATATTTTTCGACTACATTCTTTCTTTTTAATGATTTAATCACCGCTATTGCCTCTTTATGGTCTCTTCTTCGTGACATTAAGTAGACAAACACCTTTTAATGTTGTTTATATTTTAGATATGTATATTAAATTATATTTTTATTCACTAACCACACTGATTTTTAGAAAAATAAAACTGGTAAATCTTTTTGATAGTAAAAAGTATTACTTACACTTCAGCAGTTGCACTTCAACTGAATTTTTGTTCATCGTTGAACGCACGTGTTCGTTGGCCGTGGAATTCGTGGAAACACAAGTAACGGCATTTCCAAAATACAATACATAATTGCAAGAGATGATGACTCATAACTCTGAGCCTCATATTTCCGTCATATTTCATACTCATTTCGGACTCATAATTCTGAGCCTCATATTTCCTACATTCTTTCCAATCATTTCGGACTCATAATTCTGAGCCGTCCAAAAATGTTTGCTGGGTACATGTGTGTATGTGCTTGTGTGTGTATGTAGTGTATTGTACTGCATAAACTCTAACTCTAATGGTGCCCACAGTCACCGACGCAAACGTACGCTACGTGTCAGCTGACACGATCAAACTAATGAGAGCGCCATGTAAATGCAAACTCATCAACGTGTTCGTGTGACGGGTACGCGCGGCGTGTACGTGTGTAAACTGAGAAATTTAGATTTTTGCCGTGAAGCCGTGTCAGCTGAGTGCTCTCTCACCGCACAGTGTTGCCAAGCAGAACTTTTTAAAATCATTGACAAAATAACCTTACAAAAATTTAAATTTTTATTAAATTAATTTAAAATCGATGTTTAATAATGTTAATTATAGATAAATGAACTATTTGCATTTGTTGGTTTTTGGCTTTGGTTTATTATACAATGAAAAATTGTAATTGACAACGCGGATGTGTGTAAAAGTATGTATGCAAACAAAGGAATGGCAACATTGTGTTGATGCATACAAACACAGTTTTATGTACGCAAAGTTTGTTTACAAAACATACGCGCGGGCACAAGTTTTGCTCAATTTTGTGTATCTCCCGACAAACAGACACGGCAAACGGACACGTCGGTGACTGTGGGCACCATAACTCTTAGTTAACTACGAGCGTCTGCAACTTACGGTAAACAATCGTGGAGGTCGCGCTGAAAACAAATTTTTGTTTGCTTTGGCCCTAAACAATGCAAAGCTTGTCGCAAAGACAAGTGCGTGCATTCATACCGGTATCAAAAAAAAAAAAAAACTAAAAATGTATTAAATTTATGGATAGTTGCAGAAGTTAGCAGAGCAGAAGTGTAATGTCCCGCAATTTCTTGGCTGGAAAGATGTTTACGAAAAGACCAACGATGTGCTGGAAATTCTCACATTTTATTTTGTGAAAAATTAATATGTGCCACTAGGAGGGTGTTATCGACAAAAAAAAAAGTTATGTTTCCAAGCGACTCGTACAATTTTGTGGACATTTCTTATGATTTTCACAAAAAATCTTTCGGCTGTAATATATGAAGATATCGCGTTTAGAGTTCTTAGGCCAACTTTATATTCAGTCTTGTTCTGAGTTCCGCCTAAAAAAAAAACTCGTAAGTAACTTTTTCATACGCCCCCTTGTTTCGAGTGTGGCCCGAAATAAATTCAACTTCGAAACAGCTGGTAAAATTCGATCAAGAAAATTGCAACTCTGGGTTTTGTTGTGTCAAAGTGTAAAATTGAGAAAAGCAGAATATAGAAATTGAGACATTTAGGTCCCTGCTGCTTAAATGAAATAAAAAAAACACAGATACATACATACATACATATATTAATTTGTCGGCCTATTAATGCATATCAATCCACGACGCAGAGAAAAGAAGGTGATGACAAAAGCATTTCCGTTACTTCGTGCTTGACTCGTTTGAAGGATTGACGTCACAAATGGCTCTTAAAAAATTTGAATTTTCTGAGTTTAGAGTAATTTTTACAAAAAGTTAAAACACAGAACAATAAATGGGAAGTGCCGGGCTTTGATTGTGACAGTTGTAGCGAGAATACGCTGCCGGTGTTGTCGTAATTTGGGTTTCTATCATTCTTAATATCAAATAATAATTTTTATGAGCTCAAGGTCATTTTTAATATTAAAAATGTTTGTAAAAATAGAAAGGTGAAAAACCATCAACAGCGTACACGGCATACTTAGTGCAAGTGGTTAAGGTGATGCACTTGGTGGTACAGTAAAAAGATTTGTACGACGCGAAAGTTTACGTAGACCAGTACGTAAACGATCGGACAAATCGCAATTTTCGTCTTTTGCACTAACGATTGCGCGATTCACTAACTTATTCCTAACTACACTTAACAGCTGTGTCGTTGTAATTATTCAAAGTACTAAAGAGTGGCATCATGGTCAAACTAAATGACAAAATGGGTGAAAATCACAAAAAGGAATGAAAAAAAAACAAATGAATGCGAGCTGCCGAATATAAATTTGAGCGCATTATTATTATGTTTATTATATTTGATTAAAGTGGAATAAGATACTGGTTTATTTCAAAGTACAATTATTTTTATATATTGCAATGTTCAATTGTAGTGGAATTTCTGACTCTCGTCTGAGTTATTTGGTAGAATAGTCATCTACTCGACTTCAAGGAATATCCGGAACCCCCTACAAATATGTCATGGTTTTCATTTTCAAAATTCGCTCCATTATGAATCGTGTTGTGCTCCATGGTATATAGGATTTACGTATATTTAAATTTTTTAAATTTTATTCATATATCTATATGTATATTAAAACTGAACTACATTTCTGTTTTTGTACTTGAATCCTTGATAAAAGTTTGCTTTTACCATGTGCACATTATTTGAAGGGTAGATGTGATGGTTGACATAAGCCTTCTCATGATTCTTTGGCGCCAAAATTGATACATGAGTACAATCATGGTCCCAATAGTGTCTCCTAAAACAAAGTAACGACACTGAAGCAAACATTTCTTTAACAGCTTGACGCCCAACTTGGGTCATGGAACTCTATCAAGGTGAGAAATTAGGTCTTCAGCCAAGTCTGAAGTTGACCGATACAGCTTCTGAAATTCTGTTGCATTCAAATGGAAGGAATTGTACACATCACGGGGTAAACTTCTATCGACTGTTGGGCCCTAACTTCTTCGTCACCTCGTGATAAATCATATGCAAATTATTCAAACGGCATTATTTAATGCTCCTCTTTTAATTTCAAGAAAACAAATCAACGAATTAAATTTTGTTTTTAAATTTAAGTTGAAATCACGAATTTCCCCTTTTTCGATTGAGTTAACAACATCAAATTTGCTGTAGCTTAATTTTCGATAATCGACTAGCTAACGACAACAGCTCATTTGGTAATAGCGAATCGCACTGCAGATACTGAACCGATAGCATCCCCTAAAAAAATTTTCGAACTAGAAGATAATAAAATTATCTCAACGATTTAAATCTTGTAAAACAATCAAAGGTGCAAGAAACTGGCGTTCCTTTGTTCAAATTACATACAAATAAATAAAATGTTGTTTCTACTTTTGACGACATTAATTGCCAAATACTCGATATCATATAAAATTTCAAAATATAACAAAAAATGTAATCAGTCTAATTAAAACATAAAAAATTAATCAGTAGAATATTCAAACTTTTTTTTTTTAATACGCAAAATATAATTTAAGCGATGTTTTCTTTTATAATTGTTGTTGTTTCTAATTCCTAAGTATTTTGAATTACAAATATAACTCTTTGAACATTACAGTAATTAAAATTAAGTTTGTTTCTAAGCTTGAAAAAATTATGAAAGTTTTTTTGTTTTAACTTGGAGCGCAAAATTCAAAATATTTTTTCTCACAAATGACAAAGAACACCTCTGCGAAAATTTGACTGTATTTTAAGGGGAATTTACATTTTATGAAAATATATTTTTTGCAAAAATCTATGAGGTTCCTAGCATGAAATCTGAATAAACAAAAACTAGTGCTAAAGTAAAATCTAGCAAAAATATTTTTTTTTAATTTTTTTCTTAATAATATAAGTACTTGACATTTCGCCTAAAATTTTGTTTAAATTACTTTTGTAGGACTAATAGTTTACGACGAGATGAAAATTAAAAAAAAAGTTATTTTCTTCAAATTCAAAATTTTCAATTGCGTATATCTTGCAAAATAAAACACAAACTTGCGAAACTAATTACCACAATTATTTATCACCTCAAGTACTACAAAACTACAAAGTTAAAGAAAAATCTATGATCCACCATTTGTCTTTCCTATGGAACTGCTCTTAAACTAAAAACAATACAATGCAAACTAAGCAACTTCTCATTATGAGTCTGTGCCCGAACTATAGCAAACTTCTTCGAAATAGACATTTTTGACAGTTATGAGGTGAATATAATTTGCCGACCTGATAGAGTTAGACAAGCAATTGGAAATTTTTGACAATAAGCTGAATAAGGAAGACGACCGAAATTAGCACGTATTAAACAAATGTAACAAAAGTGCAATAACAAGGTGGGACCGGCGAATTGTTAAAAAAAAATAATAATTGTGTTAAAAATTAGTTGGAAATTTAAAATTAAATTCAACATTAAATTATTGGTTACGAGTTAAATATTTTACCAAGCAACTTATTTGGCAGTTTCGGCGAGTTATTTGTTGTAAAACTAACATTAAGCGGTATATTTAATTCTTAAATAATTGGAATTAGTAAAGTTGAGCATTTTCTGTATATTTACTGCATTTTACTTTTGTAAATTTGTTTCCTTTTCCTCTGCAACTACATATCTGGCACAGCAGAAACGGAAAATTTGCTCACCATTGTAAAAATATAACTCACCATAGAACTTTGCTACCGTTTGGCACATACCCTCTGTTGCGAAATATTCACAATATACGATACAAATTTTGTGTAAATATGTATGAATAATTTTAATTAAAAAGGGCTCTTTTAAAAACAAAAAGTTTTCCTTATTAGTAAATATTGAATTTAATTTAAAGATTCCAGTAAAAATTGGTGGATCTACTTATTAATTTCCTTGATATGATTTTTAACATTAAAACAAGGAGACTTCTTCTTACAATTGCATATTTCTTGGACAAAATTCTATAAAAATGAATAAACAAGAAGTTGTCTCCTTGTTTTGAGCTGTTTGTCCTTTAAATAAATTTGAGACGAAGTACAAAATAAAATTAAGAAGACTTTCTAGTACAAATTTCTTAAATATTGCCCCCCCTTTCGCGCTCCTTGGTCCCCAAGCTATTTTTAGACATCGACCGCTTTAATTATAAATGAACTTTTTAGCTCAGTGCATTTACTTAGTCAAACTATACGTACATATATGTAAGTAGTTACAAGCGTACATAGTCTATGTACATAATTAAAGTAAACGAGGTTAAGTTTATATAAAAATAAACCAACGAAAATGTTGGTTTACCATTTCAACAGCCAAACAAAACATTCTCATCTAAAAATGTCCCTTCCGTTTGACAACAATGTATGTATTTTCTATGGAAATAACTGGTACAATCGGAAAAGTACTAAAATGCGCTTTTGTGTAGATTTTTACGACCCGAATTTGCTGCAGGCAGAAAAATAAATACACACACACACTCACACACACAAACTCTTTTACACACATTTAGAGTGCACTAAGCACTAAAGCGCAACTACCGCCTTTTGTGAATTAAGTGGCAGCACTGTTAATGCCACCGACCACCGGCACCGCAACCGAATACAAAATTCAATGCAACACCGCCGACAGGTGAGCGAGTGGCGATAGCATTGGCGTGTGGGTAGTCAGCTCACCACCGACATCTCTCACAGTGTGTCACAAGCCACAGTGTACGCTTTTCAACGATTTTTGTTCCCCTGCCTACCTTACTACATGCGGGGGTATAGCGACTATTTTGCAGCTAATGTCGTTTGCATAAAGAAGTGTTAATGCTGCAATTGTTATGGGGAATGCCTTTCACCAGCCAACGACTAACAACTGGTTAGTCGTCAGGTTGCTGTAGCAGTTGAAAGGTAAAGAACGTTTGAGAATTTTAATGCTATTGATGCTGCTGTCGTTGCTGGTGTTGTTGCTGCTGTTTCGCTAACCAGCATCGTTGTGGTGGAACATAAAAATTTGTTGCAGACGTGTTGGCAAACAAAAGCCATGCTTGCTTACATAAAATATGTATGTACTACATAAATAAATAGTTATATATATATATATAGATACATAGATGTATGTATGTATGCACTTAATGGCAGCAAGGTATAATGGTGTCACGTGCAGAACAAGGAAATGCAAAGAAAGGCGTTGCGCGCGCTCATTCAGTTTGTCAAAGTAACAAAGCGTTGGCACAAACACCAGCCAGCGAGTTGTGCTGGCATGACGTTGGGTGTGTTTTGACAGGTGGGTATCTATGTATATGAGAGTGTCGATGCACTTTCACTTTAATGCATTTGCACATGTGTGGAAATTACTACCTTGTGGGAAATTGAATTACTTGAAATGCAATTTAGAATGTACTATTTTACCAACTGGAAGTGGTTGAAATTCTTCCGTTTTTCTTGTAAGCAACTAACTTTATTAACATAGCGGTGTTCTAGGAGAAAGTCAATTAATTGAATCTACATTGGATTTCAACTACTTTTAAATATGTTTGACAGAAAGAACATCAAAATTAGTTTTTTCCCCGCTGCAATAAAATGTTTGTATTTATTTGCAAGTATTTGAAATCTCGTTTTTTTCCAAACTGTTTTAACCCTGCTGTTAGGTTAAGACCATTTGGTCCAATTTTTTTTTGTTTTCTTTGTAACTTTGGAACGGTGATATATACTGTCTAAATTTTTCAGCTCAGGTGGTCTTTTTATAAAACAATATTATGTGCGAAAATTTAATTCTCTGACTTAAAACTGGACTAAGATAAATTAAAAATTACGAATCCTAGGTTAAGGGACCATTTGGTCCATAGTATATTTTCTTTGATTTTCTTTACATTAATTTTCCAAAAATAAGTATTTATTAGTTTGTTCGATATTTTTTGGCACTACATGATGAGCAAAAAAATGTTTTTCGGTTGGTTTTGCAAATAAACGCACTGCAAATGGAGCATTTTACATCAGACTTAGACTTGCAGCAACTAAAAATTCCTCGCTTTCGAGCTCCTGAACTAGAAGCATTTTTAGAGCAGGCCACTGGTGCTGGGTTTTACAAGAGTTGAGTAAATAATAAAATAATAATATTTAGCAAGTATTGAACCAAACTAAATATAAAGACTAAGATTAAATTGTTATTTTGTATGAAAACTGCAGTATGGACCAAATGGTCCTCTAACCTAAGATTCGTAAGTTTTTTTAACTTAACAGCAGGGTTAAAACTAGTTCGTATGTTTCCTATTATTTAAAAATATTAACAGGCTACTTTAAATTAACTATACAATTTTTATTTTTCGTTTAAACAAAAATAAGTTTTAAATTTAATTCTGTATATATTAATTCGGGAGCATAAATTTTCGAAAGTACTGTGTGTGTCGATTTCTTTTTCTATTATACTGTTTTACAGGAAACAAATTTTAAAATATGCAGGTATACATAAGTTAGTAGTACGAGTATGTATCTTGTGAGCTCAAACACATATTTCTTAATTTTTTTGTATTGGTAGGGTTTTGAAATGGCGGTGATTTTGCGTATTTTTTTTTTTGGAATTTTAACTTCAATAATAATTTTGTATTGGTTAACTGTTAGATGCGATAGTGACATTAAACTTTTAGGGATTGGTCAAAAACATACTGAATTAGTTATATAGGGTCAAAATTAAACTTCTTTAATTTTGGTTTTAAAGGTTTTTCTTCAGAAATGTTCAAATTTTTAATACCTCAGCTTCATACAAAGAATAACTAAAATAAAAAACATAGTTAAAAAAATGTCAATAATTCAAGAAAAACATTTTTAAAACCAAAATTCAAAAAAAAAAAAATAGTTACATTTTGAACATGACGTTCACGTTTTAAACCAGATATTTATAGCCACTATTTACCTACAAAATAAAAATAACACAAGTAAGGAAGAGGCTAAGTTCGACTGCTACCGAACTTTAAATACCCGGCTAAAGTTTTTGATTCAATTAAACCGTGCTTGTAATAATGTAATAATGTTTTTTTTTAGGAAAATTAAATAATTTTTTTTTTTTTTAAATAAAAAATAAAATAAGTTGGTGTGCGTTTAATGTATGTGCTTATATACAGTTAGAGCTTATACTTATAACGTATTTTTCAAATTTTTGTAAATCATTGTTTTAAGAGAGGTTTTCCTCTTACTTCAATAATTTTCGAAACTGTGTTTTATTACTAGAAATGCAAAGTGGGTTCGAAATTTGACAAAGAATGCTACGCCTATTCCCACTATTTTTCACGAAACACCGTTATGTGGTCACGGGTATTGCCCGATTTCACCCGTTTGCAATACCAAAGTACCTTGGATCCAGGACAATGTATATACCAAGCTTCATTCGGCAGGTCGTGGGTTCAAATCCTGGCCGGGGCAAGTAACATCAAAAATTATAGAAAAAGTTTTTTCTAATAGCGGTCGTTCCTCGGCAGGCGATGGCAAACCTCCGAGAGAATTTCTGCCATGAAAATTTGTTTTACAAAAATCATCCGCCGTTCGGAGTCTGCGTAAAACTGTAGGCCCCTCAATTTGTGTTACAACGTCAAGAAGCGCAACAAAAAAAGTAGGAGAAGTTCGGCCAAACATCAAGCTATGGTGCAATATATATATATATACATATATGTCTATGTCGGTTGATTTATGCTGCTACAAACAAGCGTTAGGTGAACAAAGTTGTAATACCCAAGGCGCAACCCATGTATAAAACACTAATTACATTTTTGTAAATCTATACATACAAATTTTTTAAAATATATTTTATCACAAACAAATTACAATAATACCCGTAGCTACATACATATCTACTTGGTGCAAGTTAGATCGACAGATCTAAAAATTCATCATGCATTTTTTTCAAAGCAGTTGACTTCCAAATACATTTTAAATTGGTGAATTTTCTAGACTTCCAGCTTTTTTCCGACAGGGTGTAGCTAAAAAAGCAACCACATACAAATTTGCGTCCGTGTGTAGAATCTGTACTAACTAACGGCCACTATGCGCCACCAATGAAAGTTCCTGTTTGAGCTGCCCTATTTTTAATCACACACTTTCATCCATTTCTAAATGCAAGGGTGCTCGATTATTTTTTTCTTCCCCAAAGCCGCTTTGGAAGTTATGCAAAAACGATCAAGTGGGGGACTGACTATACAAATTTTGAGTTGCTATAAATAAGAACTAAATAGTGTAAGGGTTTATGACATTGGCAACAAGCTAACTGTTTCAAAAATCGGTTTCTTTTTTTTTTTTGCCTCTTTCTGCTAAGCACATTAAAGCTGTCAAAGGACTTTGTTTTTTACTAAAATTAAACAAACGTACGAAAAGTTATACACACTAATATTTATAAAGTAGCCTCTGTGTTGTAGAAAAGCTTGTTGTAAATTAGATTTTTTAGAGTAAGAAATTGTCAAAGATATCTTATTTAAATTGCACCCCAATTTTTACAGCTACCTGTGGTACTCTGCAAGTTTCTGGAAAAGCATAGAAAAAATATACACGTCGACAATTTCGGAAAAACAAATTATTGTTTGTCGATCATCATTGACCGTTATGCGATCTTCAAGGGTGACATGAGCAACTGGATAATTTTACGGACTAAGAGAGCGATAATTTTCTACGAAGTACTCGGTGTGCAAACCCATTTTTTTTCAATTTAGTTCATTTTGAAATACACACGCCGTAAGTGACAATTTTGTTTCGGACTTAAATGCAAAGCTCAAATTTTTGGTTCTTGTTAGTTTTGAGCCTCACTTAATCCTTTTGTGGTGTGGTGGGAAAGGGCTGTACCCCAGAGCCCTTACCCTTATTTTGTTAAAAATATATTTTATATAATCAAAGTGAGTGCGCCATAGCTCTCAATAGCTTTCAGCAAAGTTCCAATATAAAAGATCTAACATATTTTATACATTGTCGATATTGTTGTTTTATGTCACAGCCTTTCTAAATTTTCCCCAGCACACTTCTGGAGGAACCTTTCGTGTAAATAATTTGAATGGAATTTCCGTAAAACTACGCAATATTTCCAAGAACATGGAAGATTCAAATGAAATGCCGTTATAATGAAAGTAGTTTCTATTTATTACTAAGAAGTTCCCCAAATGAAAACGAATGGACAATTTTCAGAGTAATTTCTATTATTGACGTTGGAACTTTTTTAAATTTAAATGCAAAAATAATGGTATAAAACTTCGTCTTTCGCATACCCTTAATAGCTCTCATAAAACTGACAAAATCAATTAGACTTTTACATAGTAGTTGCTTTTAGTAATTTGTTTTTTTTTTTTTCTGAAAGTGTTCACGATTTTTTGTCATACCATGTAAGGCGTAGCAAACAATTCATTCTCATAATTTTTACTGAGGAAAACGTAATATCATTTTCCAACATTCTTGATTTTAGTGGCACTGCCTATAAATAAATATAAATGTGTATTCTAGCAAGTAAAAGAATTAAAATATGCTTCAAATATTTAAATTAAGATTTGATATTTAAATTTGATTGATTTTGAACAAAAAAATGTTGTTCGAACCAAGAGTATTTACAAAAATTGTTGCAAGAAAGACAGACAGCCGATTCTCTATATTCAGTTATATTGTTAGTTTTGAACACAAATTTTCATGAGGAGTTTCCATTTTTCACAAAATTTATTTATTTGAGACACTGTTAGATCAAAACTACTTAGTTAGTAAAAAATTGCACGCCGTTATTCATCACAATCACTTTTTATGACCTTTTGCAATATCTCTACAGTTGCTAATTGCGAGAGCTATCCAAAATAAACAACGCTTTGATCTTTTATTCGGAAACAAATTAGGAGTTTTAAAATGATTATAGTTAAGAGATCGCCGTCATTTAAACCTTTCAAAACACTTTCCAGCGTTTTATGCAGCACTGCGTACGATAAGTTCTTGATTTCTTGGCGGATATTTTTTCTAGGTAGCCATATTTTGAAAGTATTTCATTATTCAGAAGCGCAATACAGAGGGTTAAGGTCGAAAAATAAATAGTTAAAATGGCGAAAATTTAACAACTCAAAATAAAGTGAAATAAAGGGTTGTCCACTAAATGTCTCACAGTATTATCATTTTGCATCAAATTACAAATCGAAAATACGACCAAACTTCAGTATAAACTAATTTACACTGCGTAACAAGAATTAAAAAAAAAACCTGCGGTCATGATTTTGTTAATAGTTTTTATTAACATTAGTAGCAGGCTTACGAACTGTGTTTTTACTTTTTTTGGATTGGCTCTAGTTCTTGAGATAAACGAAACTTCAGAAATTAATGAAAAAAAATTATATGACCCAGTTCCAGTTGTATTAATTTAATTATTCCTCAATAAGTTTTGTTATATAAATTATTAAAACAAGTAGTTCGTTGGTTTAAATATTTTATTTCCCTTGCAAGAGAGCAAGGGCAGCCGGTTAAGTCGGGTGAGTTAATACAACTAAACATTAATTCAACGACTTCGCCTAAGTACCTGACAACTCTAACAGTCCCTGCCAGCCGCTGCACGTTATCGACCGCGTGACTTGTAAATGCAATTCGACAAATTACCGCTTGTACAAGTGCTATGGGATAGTCGCGCAAGAAATGAACATTGGAAAGGACTGGCCGGTGAGAGAAAATATGGAGGTAGGAACAGCAAATGTGGTTCATGACCAACTGATAAGCCGAGAAAATCATCTTTCCACCACGTCACATCAAGCTTGGGCTAATGAAACAGTTCATCAAAGCCCTTGATAAGACAGGTGACTGTTTCGAATATGTGTGCAAAAAATTTCCAGTCCTTATGTTGTATGGAAAAATTAAAAGCAGGAGTCTTCGATGGTCCTCAAATTCGTACCCTTCTAAAAGACACAGAATTCTTAAACCATAGGTCACAAATTTGGACAAATTCCCGGACAACCTAGGCGATTACAGTGAGGAAAGAGGTGAACGGTTCCACCAGGACATAAAAATAATGGAAGAAATATACCAAGGTCGATGGGACGACCACATGATGGCAGACTACTGCTGGAACTTAATACCGGATTGCCCTGAGCAACGACATCATAGAAGGTCCTACAGAAAAAGTTTTTTGTAATGTTTTTAAAATTAATTAATGAAAAGAATATATATTTTTTTTTTTTGTATTATTTTTATACAGGCGCGCAATAAAAATATAATTTAAATCCATATTGGTATTTTTAATTAGGATCTTTCGTGAAATATTTAAAAGCCTTTATCTGAAAATCTAGAGCCAATTCGACAAAACTGATATTATTTTCGTAATCAGCGCCCCCAAATTACTCTGAATCGACTTAAAAATCTCCGCACGCAAAATTTTGTTCCGCAGTGATATCGATTTCGCGTTGCAAAAAAAAAGGGATATTAAAAAAATTATAAAAAAGCGAAAGTTTAAGCTGAGAACAATAACCTACGTCGCAGAGGCGCCCGTTCGTTTTCGACAAAAGACAATTTAATTATTTATAATAAAAATTAAATGCGTTTACTAAGGGCGTAGATGTTGAAAATTTAGAAGCATTCGTTTTTTTAAATAAGCCACTTTTTCATATTACGTCACATCATATTTGGATTCAGCAGACAATTTCATGTGAGATTGAATTATTAAACGCCATGGTTTTCTTTTTTTTTTTTTTTGAAAAGGTGTTATAGCTAAATACCATGATAAGTAAAATCCACTTTTGAAGTCAAACCCCTCTATAAGGTAGTATTTGAAATTTCAAAATTTCAGTAAAAACTTAAACAACTTATAAAGCGGACCTGGAAAATCTGCTCAATTACCCTAATACACACGCTTGGTATAAATTAGTATAGCCGTTGTCTACGTGCTGATGTGGGAAAAGCTAAATTAGTAATAAAGAGAAAGTTTGGGTTACTAAGCTTTGACACCAATTTGTTTTGGTCTGAAGTAGGTAACCGTAAAATAGTTGCCTTTAATTATGTTTTAAATAAAATATTAGTTGGAAAGGAGTGACGGTAAAAAAGTGGGTGTCACCCATGAGCCTGTGATGTGAATAATGATGTTTTTATTAGTTAATTCGTTTTTGGATTACATTAATTGGGTAACTTTATGTTTATACTTTTTTTTTTAAGTTTTTATTTAATTTCGTAGCAATCTTCAAAAACCATTTTTCGGGTATTTTAAAAATTTAATATGTCGGCCAACATTTTTAATCACCAGAGATTTGTGCACAGAGCAAATCAAACGGTAGTTGGAGGACGCAAGTATCGAAAGTATAGCGGGTACATCCAAACTTAGCAATCATTCGGTCTATCGAATTGTAAGAAGCCACCTAGTTGTAGGAACTCATAATCAATAACACTTCCTTTTTTATCGTTTAAGTTCGCCTGTCCAGTGAAGCTATCTACATGTTCGTCCGTCCGTCCGCCCGTCCGCGCGTCCGCACGTTCGTACATCGGATAAGTCAAATATATATTGATACATTGCGTTCGGCCAAGGGTAGCTTGGTATTGAAAATTGGCGAAATCGAATTATATCCACGCTCCCCTAGTGATGTTACGAGAGAGAAGGCTGAATTGGACTAAAGAATGAAGCATGAGGTAAAATTTGTTTTGAAAAAAATTTGCATCGCCCAATTTAGAGTGAATAGATATTTAGATATCCCCAAAACTACTCTAACAAACTCTACCAAATTTTGGGCACCCGGGATTCTAGTCTTTCGTCTTCCGTAAATCACAATATTTCATGGCAACAGTTCTTGGATTTTCGGGACTTTATGCCATTAAATTGTAGCTTAATAGGCAGTAAGCCGAAATTGCTACAAATTACCATTGAGTTTAAAAATTTTTTTATTTAGGAACGATCTTGTCCCTTTTTCAATACAAGCACATAGGTAATATAAAGTTCGAAATAGTAGTGAAAATGAATGGAGATTTTGTCGAATTTTTCAAGGTTTCGAAAAAAGTTTGAATATTTTTGGATGTTATAATTTTTGTTGAACAATAAAGGAAAGTTCTACAATGAAAATAATAAACATGATTTAACATGAGATACTTTGAAAAAATTATAAATATTAACCTTTTTTTGGGATGTGCAATTTGAGTGTGACTCACTGCAGGTAGTAATTCGTTAACGTATATGAATATTTCGAGCGTTTTTGTTTTCGTTTCCCATTTAATTCCTTATTACTACCATTGCTTTAAAACAACAGACCGGGAGAAAAAATCCCGGTGCAAATGAAGATAGTCCCGTTATATTTGCTGTGTGTAGTTCGATAGACTAGCATTATGCCCAGTCAGTGTTGGGGATCCGATTGAATTTTAATAGTTTTTTAAATAGTTTTTCTAGTTGAGTTTTTCGAAGTAAGTAGATGTAAAATACGAGGTATATTTATTTGTGAGATATCTTAATTCATTAGAGTATCTGCGCATGTGAGATATTCCCAACTGCAAAATGCTTGTAATTTAACTGTTTGGTCATAAAGAAATTAGCTAATTAATTTGATGTTGTTTATAAACACCAGTAGTAGGAGAATGCCACTGACTGTGGAAGTATTGCCCTTTGCATTCAACGCCATGTCTAGGGATCGCTTCACAAACTTTTATAAGTCTAACCTCCACTGGTGTGACAACTGTAATTTGCAACCGACTGATAAATTTGCCAAAATTCGTCCATTGATACATGCCTTGAATTCCAGTTTTTTTTTTTTAATTTTGGACCTTTTCAAGAAAATCATAGCATCGAAGAGGCCATGGTGCCTTACTATGGGACATTCATGCAAACAATTTATACATGGCAAGCCTATCCGATGGGGCTACAAGTATTGGGTGGGAGCCAGCCGATTGGGTTATATTATTTGGTGTGAACCCTATCAAGGGCAATTGGAGGAGAATGTGAGTCCGAACAAAAAAACTTAGAGTGGGAACCAGCGTAATCCTGCAATGTGCTGATGTTCTTCGCGATATGAACCACCAGAAGCACTTTCACTTATTTTTTGACAATTTCTTTACCTCAGTACCGTTGATTGATGGGCTGTGTAAAAGTGGATACAAAGCGACTGGCGACGATTAGGGAAAATTGCGTATCCAAATGTTCTTAGCCAACAAAAAAAATAAATGGAAAAACTGCACCGAGATTCTTACGAATTCAATTCTACAAGGGATGAAGCAATCATAGTTTGTAAATGGTATGATAATAATGCTATCACAGTGGTATCAAACCACTAAAAAGTGAATCTTGTGAGCAAAATAGATATATTCTTGCAAAGAGAAAGAAAATACATACATTCTTGTTGATCAATCCGCTCTTATCAAAACGTACAGTAGCAACATGGGAGGAGTGGATAGGTCTGATCTGAATATTAGACTTTACTGGATTTCAATTAGAGGCAAGAAGTGATATTTTTCGCCGGAGTGTAGCGACAGGTATTTTAGAGGCTTTTAGAAGGAAGATCAACGAAAACCTGGACGAAAATCGAAAGCTTTTCACTCTTCACTTCAGGTTTTGACGGTATATGCCATATCTACATGACCAACTGTGTTGCGGTTTTTGTCACAAACACGCATTTTTTTCTTTTTTGTATCAAATGTAATGTAACTCTACATGCAAAAAACCGCTTTGAAATCTATCGCACACCTACACCATACATTTTTTTAACTTGATCTTCTGTATATTTTTCTCAATAAATAAGTCATAATAAAATAACATAATGTTCGTTTTATTTTTACGTTATACTCGAAGTAATAGTAGCTTATTTTTTCATCGCCATTTAAAAATGGCACCACTTTCCCGAGTTTTGCTAAGTATTAATAACGATTTCCAAAAATTACAAGAATCGGACAAAAATTATCTTTCAGTAATATCTGGGGTAATATAATAATAATATTAAAAATTTGGTACTCACATAAAAAAGCTCTATGTTTGTCCGAACTTCTCCTACAATTTGTGAGCGTGCATCTAGGAGATATACCGAACATTGTGGAACTTGCAGTTTTACACCGACTCTGAATAATTTGCGGGAGAAGTTTTTTTTTTGCATATCGATCACTATTACAACAAGTACTTGCAATTAGGCCGAACCCGAAAAGAGTCTCTTCTTTACTTTACTTTACAGTTAAGTATCTATGCTCTATTGTAAATATATTACCTTCCAAATTTCAAATTGATAACAATTTCATTATTAATAGTTTAGGTAGAGCATCTGTCCAAAACGCATCAAAGAAAATCTTGAAAAATCCAATAAAACGTGCACATAAGGTGATTAAATCGCGGTAGTCGCTAAACCTGCGTACGTAGCTATCCCGACTTAATTAAAAGCAAAATGAAGTTATCAAATAAATACAAAGTTGATCGCTCTTAGAAATATTACTGCCACAGAACATTGGTGAACAATTTGTCCAAATAGGTAGGCGCTTTAACCTTCATATGCAGCTTATTTATTCATATTATAACGTTACCCTAATTTTCCATTGCACACTATGCTCTCTTCTGACTTTTAGCTAATATATATATGCATGTAAATACGCAATTACATATCTGTATAAAAGTTAACACTATGTCGTGCCCTAACCGCGAAAAAACCGTAAGCGACAGTTTTTTGTTGGAAATTTTAATTTTGATGTAGAAATGTCCTTAGAGCATCTAAAATGTCGCTTACGTTTTTTTCACGATTAGGGTTCAATATTTTGCCCCCCCCCCCCCCTAATTTTCGTTTAATTTATAGAAATTATTATATAAATTGTATATCTACTATAGTTACACAAGTATTAATACAAAAGCGCAATGTTCACTAATTCGACTCACCTAATGGGATTTTCTCGGTTAATGACGACGGTTGTGCTTGAACGCCGGTGAAATTCAGCCAAGTGTTCGCCAGGTGCGTCAACCATAAAATTGTAAAAACTCTTAATACGTTAAGCATTTTGAATGCACGTTCACTGCACAGCTTCACTTTTCACTTCGCACACACTGCCGCAATAAATGATGCACCTGCTAGGCATTGACAAATACAAACGCCTTAATACGTACACACCACACACACCAGTACACACCCACTCACACACACAGCTGTGCATTTAATGCCTGGTATTTTCGTGCAATTGCTGAGTGGCAATAACTGTGTCGGGGTTGGTGTTGGTGTTGGTGTTGGTGTTGGTGTTGGTGCTGATGAGGTTGCTGCACAAAGTAGCTGATCTGCTTATATTATATTTATTTATATACATATGTATGTATGTATTGTGCATATGTATGTTTTGTAAATTGCGACGGTGACGTAGAAAGTTTCACTGTTATGTTATCGTTTAGTTTTTGCTATGCACAACTTGAATTTTCTAATATGAGTGCTCACTCAATTTTTTTGTTTACTTAAAACTTTTCAACTGGTTTCTATGCCACACTTTTTTGGACTTTCTGCCAACTGTTATTTTTAGTTGGTTTTTGTTTTATATGTATATGTAGTTCTCGCTTCGTTTTTGCTGCTTATACCCTAAAGTAGCTGGGGCAACTAAATGTTGCAGTTTTTTGTATTGCTATTTAGATTTTTCTATATTTTTAACATTAGCATTTTTTTCAGCATATTTGCGGGAATATGTAACACATTTGCTTAGGAATATACAAACTCTACGTTCGCATGTAGGTGTCTTAATTAGTGCATTTTTCTTCGTCACTTATAAAAACGAGTTGAAAGCAGCAAAAAAAAAAACTAAAATAATTGCCGGTATTGTCGGGATGTTGACATTCCTGATCCGGCGAATAATGAGCGGTGTTGATGTGCTAATCTCATAAATTTTGTTATGTTGTTGATTTTCATGTACATAGCTTTTGTTCTCATTTTCTTTTTTTTTATATATATGTAGGTACAAGTTGAGAAATGCTTTTGTTGTAAAATACAGCTTTTATTTTCACTGGTCGTTTGTTGTTTCTTCACTATTTAGTAATTCACACTGATTTCCATGCTCCTAGGTGTTTGCTAAAAAAAAAATGGAATGAAAAATGTTATTAGTATTTTGCTGGAATTTTTGTCGAAATTTAAACATCTACAGTAAATGGTTTATTAAAAAAAAATCAAAAAGTTTATAGAAAATTTAAATAAATAAAATAATTACAATAACCCTCCTATACCGCGCACTTGACAAATTAACCATATTGCTTATTTTTGAAAACTTACTATTTCTCTATTTCTTAGATATATTGGTATGTATGTATATGTCACATACCAAAATTCCTAGAGTTAATAGCGAATTTGATTCAACCATATCTGTCCGTCCATCCGCCCGTCCGCCCTTCATTCGGATAACTCGAATAAATATTTTGCTATCTCAACGAAACTTGGTATACACATTGCTCTGGATCTAAGATACTTTGGTATTGCAAATGGGCAAAATCGGACAATAACCACGCCCACATAACGGTGATTTGTAAAGATCAAAAGACCTCGATATTTCCGTATTTATTGCAGATAATTTGCTCAAATTTGACACATAGGTTTGGGCTTGGGAAAGGCATACGCGTGTAATTTATGTTCTTTTTTTTAAATGGGCGTGTCACTGCCCACTTTATATGAAAAATTTATATTTCCGAAATTATTTGAGCAAACTCTATCAAATTTGGTACGCATGTTGCGTTTCAAGTCAGTCAAATTTGTTCAAATCGGACAAAAGCCACGCCCACCTCTCATATAACTGTACCAAATTTGATATGCATATTGAATTTCAAGTCAATAAGAACAATTTTGAAAATATTTAAAATCGGACAGAAATCACGCTCATGTAACGGTAACTTTCAAAAATCTAAAAAAAAACGTGATATTTATTTAAATTTAATGTGAATGATGAGAGTGCACTAACAAATATACCAAATCAAAAAAATTTAAAAACGGGTGTGGAACCGGCCACATTAGAGCAAATAACCATATCTCTAAAAACAAGGCTACCAAAGCCTACCAAATTTAGTAGACATACAATCAATTTTGCAAACCCGACCAAAACTACGCCCACCGCTCATATAACGGTAATATTAAAAAATCAAAAATTAAAAAAAAAAACGCGGTGTTTAAGTAACTTCTAAAGATATTTAAGCATATCGCTGTGCAAGCATTAAAAGCATACCAATTTATTTTAGTTTTCATTTAAATAAGAAAGTCATTTAGTTTTTCAAAATACGTTCATTTCTTTTATTGCGTACAACAGACACGGTTTATTTGAAATAAAAACTTGTGCCGGGTAACTTGGACTCCTCCTTACTTGTTTTACTTTTGTTTTCATTGAATGTTTTAAACCTTCGATTGCTAACTGCAATATCCCACGTTAAGTGCCTGAAATAACACCGCTAAAATCGCCTTCTTCCAAATCATTATTGAATACTTTTACTCATCATTGCCACCTAGTGGTGTTTTTTTTTCTCTTGATTTTACTCCGCTCTCAATCTTAAGACCGTTAGCCGCACTTTAAGCTTAATTTATCATGCAAATTAATATGTTACGCTTGTTTAATTAAGTAGGTAGTACGCCACTCAATTACACTGTAGTATATTAAATAGCTTGCATACCTACAAATTTATCCAAATATAAATTAACACATTATCCCTTATGTTTCGCTCATTTAAATAGAAATATACTACAAGTCCTTATAAGTCCTATATAAGTCCTTCGCGCTCGAATGCTAAAGTCTATTTATAACAACAAGTGTCCATACTGATGTTTCTATATATGTAGATATGTACATCAAATATAAATATATTTCATTCATGTAAGCACGTGCAAATCGCCACACGTTTCTGTTAACTCATCATTCTATCGAAGCAGACACATTTCCGTTACACCTCATTGCGTCACGCCCATTCACTTGTTGTATGCGTTCACTTTGATAGACTGCCATCCCCAGCAGAACCTAAAGCGAGAACTCCCCAAGCGAGTAAAGTGGGAGTATTCCCTTTTACATGATTAGGGAGTAATTGGGGAGATTTTTAAATTTTTGTACTCCCTCATTGTATCAATAGGAGAGTGATAATATTGTAAAACTCCTTTTTTGCTCCCCTGCTATCAATAGGTGAGTATTAAACTTCTTAATGCTACTTTTTTGCTCCTTGGGTATGAATAGGAGAGTAATATAATTTCTTATTACTCCCTTCTTCCTCCTTCGGTATCAATAGGAGAGTAATATAATTTCTTATTACTCCCTTCTTCCTCCTTCGGTATCAATAGGAGAGTAATAGTATCAAAAATTCTTTGGAACTTGAATAAAGTGACAAATATTTTTAATTATTTATATTTAAAATGAGTGAACAATTAATTTCAAAACGTCATTTAAGACGTTTAGTTAAAAAGAATTTAAACAGTTTTAATAATAGTAGTGCTAAACAAATTGAAATAAATATTGGCAATAGGGAAGAGGATCAAAGTGATAATGAGGCTGATAGTGTGTCCAACAACATCGTGCCTGCACAACTTGAAAAAGAATTCTTGCTCAAAGTCAATTGGGACGGGGCTAAAGGCCGGATTTGTATTAATAAATTCGCGCTTTTCAATAAATTTCTTTTTGGTATGTTCTATTTATTTAAGTTCTTTCTTCACATTTTAATAATAATATATTTTTAATGTAGATGCATTGAAGGATGAATATGCCACATACGAAGAATACGTTAAGGCAATGAAAAAAGCCTTTTTCGAAAACAAGGCAGCGTCCTATCGAAAAACATATAAACAAAAAACAAAAAGTCAACAACAAAAATAAACTAAATAAAATAAGAAATGTAAATATTAATTAATAAAACTGTTCAAACTAAATAAAATAAGAAATTAATTAATGAAACTGTTTAAACCGAAGAAATGTGTAGTTTTAATTGTTACTCCCCTATTGCTCTTTTGGGAGGAATTAGGGATAACTCCCCTATTGCTCTTTTGGGAGGAATAAGGGATCACTTCCCTATTGCTCTATGAGAAGGAATAAGGGATCACTCCCCTATTGCTCTATGAGAAGGAATAAGGGATTACTCCCCTATTGCTCTTTTGGGAGGAATAAGGGATCACTCCCCTATTGCTCTATGAGAAGGAATAAGGGATTACTCCCCTATTGCTCTATGAGGAGAAATAAGGGATTACTCGCCTTCCTAGGACAGGCAATGTTAAAAGTTATCAATAGAAATTGCATGCATTTACACATGAGTATAGGGAGTGATAAGGAGTAATACATTACTACCCCAGGGATTACTCCAGGAGATCTCCAGGATTACTCACAGGTTCTGCTGGGTCGTAATCACACACACACACACAGACACACATATGTACATAGATATATAATCTGTGTAGACGCATGGTTAGACAGTTTGTTTTGTTTATACAAATACATATACACTTTTGCGTTATTTAACAATTTTTTATGTACTTAGATTTTTTTTTTTTTGTTTCAAGTTACGTGTGCTTGAAAATTTTGCTTACAGTTCGCCGCCTGCACCCTTTTGTTGGCTGTCATCACGTACGTAGTTACTAAATATCCAAATGTATGTCGAACACTGTGAGGCTGCTTGTGATATGTTGCTTTAATGTCTCATCATTCTATCATTGTTTATCGCTTCTTTCACACGCACGTGCCGCTCACACCTTGCATTCCAACCTCACCCTGTCGGAAGTTGAATTACTTTGAAAGCAATTTAAAAAGGACTTCTTTTACAAACTGCAAGTGGTTGAAATTCTTTCTTTTTCCTTCTAAGCTACTAACTTCATTAATATGGCGAGGTACTAGCAGCAAATCAATTAACTGAATCTGCATTTGATTTCAAATATGTTTGACGGGAAGAACATGAAAACTATTTTTATATAATAAAATGTTTTTGTGTCGTCTTCTGATGAGCAAAGTGCCGATGGACAGCCGGAGGGAGGTATATTTGAGGAATTTTCTTCAGAAGACGAGTTACCCTTGTCACAACTCCAGACTAGAAATCGGATCTATTTTGGAAAAAATCGTTTTCGGTGGTCTTCTGTGCCAATTGCTAGTCGTAGTAGAACTCAGCGGCATAACATTGTATCGCAAGGACAAGGACTTAAATCAGCCTATCATGAAGTTCTCAATGATTCTACAACACCTCTTGACCTTTGGAGCATTTTATTTACAGATGAGATGCTGGAAAACATAGTGATACATACCAACGACAAAATAAGGCAGTTACGACTAAGATATAAAAACCAAGGCTGTGTTCATGATGTTGATCTCATAGAGTTAAAAGCATTTATTGGTTTTTTATTCTATACAGCTATTTTTAAAGACAATCGGGAACATTATACGTCGTGGTATAGTTCTGATGGCTCAGGAAGAGAAATATATCGTTGCATTCTAAGTAAAAATAGATTCGAGATTTTGATGAAAGCAATTCGTTTCGATGATGCAGAAACAAGAGCGCAACGGCGGGAGACTGACATTTCTGCTCCAATCGCCGAGCTATTCAGCTCTTTCATTCAAAATTGCCAAAAGGTTTACAGCATCGGAACCTGTGCCTGTATTGATGAGATGCTGGTAGCTTTTCGAGGTCGGTGTCGTTTTAGGATGTTTATGCCAAAGAAGCCCGCTAAATATGGCTTAAAAATTATGTGCCTTATAGATGCCCGAAATGATTATTTACTCAATGCTTACATATATTTAGGTAAAGACTCGGACGGGACCAATTTGACATCAGAACAAACTCGATTCTCAAAACCTACTCAAGCAGTTTTACGACTCATATCTCCAATTGAAGGGTCGAATAGAAACATCACTGCTGATAATTGGTTTTGTTCAGTTGAACTAGTCGATGTTTTGAAAGATAAAAAGTTATCTCTTGTGGGTACTTTAAAAAAAATAAAACAGAAATTCCGCCAGAATTCAAACCAAATCGGCGACGAGAAATTGGAACCTCGCTTTTCGGTTTTACTAAAAATATTACTTTGGCATCTTTTGTGCCGAGAAAAAACCGTGCTGTGGTGTTAATTTCCAGCATGCACCATACAGCAAACGTAGACGATAATACAAAAAAGGTGTGCGAACTATACCACGGCGCGACGAACGCAAAGATGGCCTTTGTGCATTTTTTATCGTCTGTTAGATATATCAGCTTCCAATACTTAGTCATGAGCGTACAAAATCAGGCCAAGAAAACTAGAAGTAGATTTAAATTTATGAAGCAGCTAGCAGAAGATCTGACCATGCCACACATGAATCGTCGAGAAAATAACAAGCACACTCCTCGTGACATCAAAACTTCTATTCGCCGGATCTTGAAAATAGAAGAAAAATTGCCTTCTGTTTCTGAAGCTGATCATCTTGAAACACGTAAAACGTGTTCAACTTGTGATCCCAAGAAGAAACGAAAAACATTTCATTTGTGTTTTATATGTAAAAATCCAATCTGTGTGGAATGTTCTAACAAAATGTGCAAAAATTGTCGTGAAAAATTGTAAGAATTTACCCCTGTAATTTTCTCGAAGTTTTGATTTTTTTTTTAACTTTTATTTTTTTATGTCATTAGAATATTATTATATTCTTTAAAGAAAGTCAGAATTTTATATAACATTTTGTTCCTATGTGGGAAGATCTCAATATGTAAACTAGTATGTAATTTTAGTTAAAATGTGCCAGCAATTCAATTGTTCACATTTATGAGAAAAATATGTTTTGTTTTTGTTCCTTTTTTAGTTAAATAAATAATTTAATATATATTAAAGAGTTTTATTAATGTATTCTTATAATAAAACCTTAAAATCCTAAGAAAATTCATGTGTATCCGATGCGGTCACTGTGACCGTGCTCAGGTGGTTACGTAACTGATATAGGGCTCAGGTGGTTAAGGGTTAAGAGCGATTATTGCGTATATCTATTATCCAAATCCGCTTCCAACACATGGTGTACTGAATGCAGAAGGTGACGCCTTCAGAGGTACCGCTATTTGAGTTTTGCCGTGACAATTCTCAACTTCAATTAGACAATGGTTGCTTTTTTACAAATGGGGTCAGAGAGCCACTTTTTAAGTATTTTTCAGATTTATTTATTATATCTCTGTCTATAAATCTATATTTTTAGGCTTTAGAACAATTAAAACACATTGTTCACTGAGATATTGGAAGTTATCTAAATTATCTTGTTTACCAAAGGCGAGGTCTGTCATTTCGCTGCGGGAAGGCTTCGCCTTCTTGTATTCTTGCTTCTAACACATACAACTTTTAGGGATTGTTTAAAAGATATATTACAATAAGTTATAGCTGGTCAACATGCAACTCTTTTTATTTGGGGTTAAAAGTTTCGTTTTCAGAATTTTGCAATATTTTTAATTTCTCAATTGCATTAAAAAATAAAATAAAAAGTCATAAAAAATGGCAAAAATTCTAAACAAAAATACTTTATATAACTCTGCATGTTTTAAACCAAATCCAGTATTTATCTACACAGTAATTATTACTAAAACTTATTACATTTTTATAAATATATAAGCATAATTTACTGAAAATACAATTTATACTTGCTGCAGTTGACTTCCAACGGCTTTTCAAATTCGTAAATTTTTTAAACTGTCTGCTTTTTCCGACAGGGTATATTTTAACATACATTTACAATGTTTCTGTTCGGTTATGAGGGATGCCCCCATATAAGGGGTGCAAAAGAATTTCGTTTGAATTCCACTCAAGTGATTTGTTTAACCGTTCATCTAAAGCATTAAAATTAGATACACCAATTTCCATTGCTTTTGCTTCAATAATTTGGACAAAAATGGGATTTTTTTTACTTCAATTATTAGCAAACCAATAAAGCACAATTTGTCTATATGAGAGTCAATTTAATTAAGAAAACTTCGCTTTTGTTGTACGTTTATTCCAGACTCTTATCTAGAACGTATTGCTTTTAATTTTTTTGATTTCTGTATACCATATTAACAACACTAGGTACTACCAAGCTTATTTTTGATTTTTTTTCTAATTTTGTCGGTAAATTTGTTTTTAGTTTGTTGATCAAAATGGTTTCGAAATCTGGTGTCCGGGGTCGGTTATTAGAGTATCCGGTTAATGGGATGATATTTGTAAGGAATAATTAAGAAAAATTCTGTGTCCAGCTATCCGGTTATAAGGACTATCCGTAATGAAGAATTTCACTATATACATACATATATACAGATAGTGTAAAAGTATTTAAATAAAATTATACTTGGCGACGTAGCGTTATCCTTTCACTCTCCGTTGCTCACGCCGCTTCAGTGGCTGCATCCTCAACTGAGCGCACGTGCTGTGTGCCTCGCATTTGCATCCACATTGGCAGGTTTCCGACTAAAAGATCTAACCATAATTTTTTCTTTCCTATGGCGCGCTAGGCATAGATTAGGTTAAGTGCCTAGGTGGGGAACTAGATTGCCTAATGAAACGAAAAATTTTTGGTATGGGCATCTGCTTCTTACATTCGCTAAATCAAAGCTGTAGGAAAGGTAATTTACAATGCTATCCACTTCCTACTTATAACGATAGCTTCACTGGAAACCCTTTGTTGAAAATACAATTCTACTTGCATGACATGATTTTTTATTAGGCATCGGCCAATCCTGTGAGATTACACTATCCTTATACTTAGTGAGGTTTCACAGCAATTGAGTGATTTTAAAGCAGCATGACTATCGTAGAAAATATTTATTGCTTGCAGGTTGATTGTAGAATTTACACCTTTTATTGTTGTAATATAAGTCTCCAACGTTGCGGTGACTAGGCAGTCGAATTTAAGAAATATTGAGGGTATACTCTCCTTTTCACTCTGTCTTCTAATTCAGAGAAGTCAGTGTATAATAGCGTGGTGTGGTCTTGAAATAACATCAGAGAACTGGGTTTTCTTCCTTGTCGCTCTTCGGTAGAACTCGTGTGGCAAAAACGGGTCACTTAAGCGATAATTTAAGTGGAGTAATTAATTTGCTTGAAATAAGCAGCACAGCTGTGCAGAATTTTAGAATTTCCAAATCGCATGTCGATCCAACTTATCACATTCATTCAAACCAACTGCATTACTTTTTGAATGTAGTTTTACTAAAATACCTGCAGGGAGAACATTAGTTACGTTTTCGAAGGCTCTAGTGGGCATTTGATACTTGATACGTTCGTTATGAATTTTTCTAGGGGCGTCCACCTTAATGGGACACCATAGAAAACATTGTGGCGCTGTATATAATGTAGAGTTTGATAACCCACTTACACTACAAAAAAACACTCGATCTAAATTTTTCTTAGCTTAAGACCCGTTTTTTTCTACACTTACTATTGGATGCCCACAAATTCGTCTGCGTTGCTTGCCACGTTCCCATTACAAATAATATTCAATTACAAAAGATTTTTCAAAGCAAAAAAATAGATCTTCAAAAAATTGAAAAACAATGCCCGTAGTCACAATAAAGATTAAGTAAATTCTAAGATTAGTAGCAGTTTTTTTCTAAATAATTTTCAATGAGATATCTACCAAAAATAGATGTAATTAGCCTAACAATCAACTTTATAGCGACCAACACTGAGGGGAATTGTTTTTAATTACACAAAGCTTATTAGCTTTGAAATATTTAAGTCCAACCAAAAATACGAAATTTCTGGCAATTTTGCCTTCTCAGCCATTCAATAGATATGCATGGAAAAAGAAAACACACAGACACGCAAATCTTTCGTAATTTATTATTACCACAAAGTCTTTAGTTTATATAAAATAACTGTTGCAATAAATTGAATGCGTCCTTATTCAATAAAAGTATAATGCCAACTGTCCTGTTCGTCATGTTTGTAGTTAGCGACTCTTCTCTTTCGTCTAATCAGTAGCGCGATTCACTAACTTATTTTAAAGATATTTGATGGGTTAACTCAACTTAACCAAAATTTTAACGACCCTGCTATTCAGTAGCCATTTTTTAACGATTTTCGCATTCGCCGAATCAGCTGTTGATGTTAGCTAGTCGATGACCGAAAACTAAACGACAACAAATTTTATGTTGTTAACTCAATCGAGAAAAGTGAAATTCGTGATTTCAATTTAAATAAAAGAAAAATTTGAAATTCAGTGATTTGTTTTCTTGTAATTAAAAAAGGAACATTAAATAATGTCGCTTAAATATTTGGCATATGATTTATCACGAGGTGATGAAGAAGTAAGCGCTCCAACAGTGGATCGACGTTTACTCCGAGATGTGGACAATCCCTTTCATCTAAATGCAACAGACTTTCAAAAACTGTATTGGTTAACTCCAAACTTGGCTGATTACCTAATTTATCAGCTTGACAACCAAATAAGAGGCTCCAGAATAACAGCAATATCAACTGAGAAGCAGATAGCTCGTGTAATCTTTAAGCCTGTATGTAATTTTAAATATTCCTTTTACATTGGTAGCTTCTAGCGGCTTTGTAGATTCTTCGCAACTGGTTGCTACCAACGACTTGTATGTAGGTGAACAATGGGGAATATCCATGAGCCAGCCATCCGTAAGCCGTAGCATTCATCGGGTAACGAATGCAATCAATGATTCATTGTTTCGCCAGAAAGTGAGGCTTCTTATAACCCAAGTGGAACACCAAGCTGCTAAAGACATGTTTGCCTCAGCATCGTCTACCCTTTGTGGGATGCACTATTGGGGCCGTCGATTCCACAGCAAAGAATCATGCAGAGGCTTGTGCCAACCACCATATCTACCATTCAATTAATGTGCAAATGGTAAAAGCAAGCCTTTATCAAGGATCCAAGTACAAAAACAGAAATATAGTTTAGTTTTAATTTATAGATAAATGATTTTAATTTAAAAAAATTAAAATACATATATATAAATCCTAAAATCGCTGGAGCACAACCTGAATTTTTGAAACAAAAACCATGGCATATTTGCAGGTGGTTCCGGATATTCCTTGGAGTCGAGTTGTTGACTATTCTACCAAATCGCTCAGAGGAGAGTCTGAAATTCTGCTACAATGGAACATTGCAATATATAAAAAGAATTATAAATTTTTGTTGTTTGAAACAAACTAGTATCTTATTTCACTTTAATAAAATATAATAAAAACGCTGAAATTTATATTTGGCTGCTCGCATAGATACGTTTGGTTATTCTCTATTCCTCTTTGTGGTCTTCGCTCATGTTGACATTTAGTTTGACAGAGATGCCACTCTTTATCACTTTGAATAAATACAACGAAACAGCTGTTAAGTGTCGTTAAGAATGAGTTAGTGAATCGCACAATCGTTAGTGCAAACGGCAAATATTGCCGTCAAAAATAACAATTGTCGCACCGTTTAAAGTTTGTGAATCGCACTACAGATGCACTTGCGTCAAGTCGGTAGAGTTGCATTTCTTAGCAGTTAGTAAGTTCGTTCACTTCGTGCAACCCGTCCGTGAGTCACTCCTACAGATTATCATACATTTTTCCTTTTTACAAAAATAGTATAGGTAAATGGTATACTCTATTTTCAATCTCATCTATGTGAGACTGTAAAATCATTTCGAAGCGTACGTTTCTCATATCTTCAAAATCGACCCATAAATTTGGATTTTCTATTCTAGCGCCATCTAGCAGATGCATGCTTCGTAAATCCACTTCTGGTCGCGCCCACATTACACAGTACGACAAAACCAAATTTAAATGTTATGTGTTAACAGAATATGAAAACAGAAATACGTGTCTCGGCGTTTTGCTGTAGCACGTCTGAATTTTGTGAAAATCGAATAGTTAAGCTTCAAAGGACCGTGGAGATTCACTTCTCATGTGCACCACTGTCGTACTGTGTTATAAGTTTCTAATTTCCGCAGAGAGATTATCTGAATATACTCGGATCTAGGGTTGCACCCAGTGGATCGATTTTTCATAAGAATACTTTTCGTCGCTCTCACAATATACATTTCTAAATTTTTTCAGAAGCGGATCGCAAACACAGATTTTCAGACTAATTCGTCTTTGGCGCCACCTAGCGCATTTATGTTTCATCAAAGTGTTTTTTATTGTATCAGCAGTATTCCTTTATAAAAATAAGAATATCTCGACTCATGCGCCACCTAACGGATTAAAAAATAGCCAATGTCCGGGCCACGGACTTATAGAATATACCATCCCAATTTGGTTGCTCGGTTTTTTTTTTGTAACAAAAAAACGGCTAAATTTTTATTTATGTGTATAGATTTGGAGTTATCGACAAAAAACAAAAAACAGTCAAGGCGGTAAAAATTTATAGTTGCTATTTCAGAGATAACCGTTGCTTCTCAACGGACTCCTTCGGTCTAGACTTTCGCTAAACTAAGTCATGTAAGCTGCTATTGATTTTCCAGGTCCTCTAAGCAACAAAAAAATAAAATAAATATATTTATTTAGAGACATTTTGAAGACCTGAATAATGGCATTTAGTTGCAGATTCCGAATTGTTTGATACCAAAAATTTATGCACAAATTAATTTGACGAACTAAAAATAAATAAGTTGTTTTCCCTTAGGCGTTTTCCTTTAGAAATTTAATTAATTTATTCATGAATTATACAAAATAGTAAAATTTTGCTAGGAGAAAGCTTATACGTACTTATATTTTGAAGAGGGCTGCCACCTGTTTTTTTTCATAGTCGAATTTAATAAAATTGTACCTACAGAATTAAATGAAATATTGAAATATGGGTGTGAAATAGTTTCTTATAAAAATTTTTTTCAATAGATCTTTTTATGCATGCTAAAAACTTAACATTTTCATGTTACGCGGTTGAGTAAGTAACAGGGTTTTTATAAGTGCACACATACATATGTATACATATATATATATAGTATATGTGCTCATATAGTTTGCCGTTTCGGTATTTTTATTTATTTTTGTTCTCTTTGCATTCCTTTTTTTTTTTTGTTTACATTTTTGTCACTTTGCCTCGTGCTTGTTAATTATTTGGCATCCAATGGACTTGGCCCAGCTACCTCAACACACGAGAGAGTCAGTGTCAGCCTGTTGTGCTGTTGTGCTGTTGTGTTGTTGTCCTGTTTGTACTTTTTCGTTGGGCTGTGGGCTATTATGGTTTCCATTGCGTTTGTTCTAGCAACAGTAATAATGTACATATTTTTCTTATTGTCATGATGTAAGCAATCCGTATAGTACTTTATTGTTGTTACTTTTAAACTTTTAAGTCATGTCAGTTGTTATGCTTTTTTTCTCTGGAGCTTAGTTTGTTCTGTAAGCAATGCTTTGCAGGTTTCTTTTTTTTTTGTTTAAGTGTGCTTTGAAATTTTCTGTGTCAGTTTGCAATTATTTTTTTGTCTGCTTTTAGGCTTTCACTTTTTGTTATTATATGACTATTGTTTTTAATTTGTTTGAGCATTTAGAAGCATTGTTTATTTCTATGTGAAACATTTCTTTTGTGTTTGCATGCAAAAGTTTTACATTCATACATGAACTTTCATTTGGTTTCAGAAAATTTTGTATACTTGCTGCTTTTGTTGCTGTGGATAGCATAACGCTTCACCTTGCCACCAATTAAAAAAACTCTACACTTATGCACTCACCTAATGCATTTGCTGTATTACTTGACATAAGACGCTACAGATGTGGGTTTTTAATAGTGAGGTCAAATCTTAGTGAATCACTTGCTAATACATAAAATGTATGTTAAAATACTTAGTTACATAGGAAATAGGTTTCATACTAGCAATCCCTAAGCCCAAGGCGGACGATGAATGACAGACACTTATGGGTGTATTTTGGGTTAAAATATGATTGGAGCCACTAAGTGTAGGATGTCTTTATTTTATATGTCTGCTTTTATACGCCTGTATTTTAGGCTTCGTCAAACATGAACATCAGATTACTGCGGACAGTTGAACTGTCGACGGAAGGAACTCTCTTCACACTATGCGATTATATAAATATATCGTGCCGCAAACTCAATAAAACATATGTACATATATAAAATTACCGCTTGAATTTCCTTATGCCCAAGCTCATAAAATTCGGTTCAGGCTCGATAGTGCAACGTTTTGGAAAACATACCAAACTAAGTATTTCGTCCATAGATTTTTGACACAATTATTATTACCACAAAGATGGAGAAATTTCCGAACATCAGCCCTACCACTTATTTAAAGATCTAGCCTCTATTAAGTACTCTTTAGGTGTGTCTCTAGGGAATGCCGTCTAACCTAACCTAAGTACTTTAGTTGACTCTTTATTTTTGAACGAGCCGTGAAGTGGCCGCTGCAGCCGAGTATGTGCCGTGTGCGTACTTCCCCCGTATTGCCCAGGGTTAAACTCTAGGTCAGGGTTACAACATCAAAAAGCTTTAGGAAACCTTTTTTCTAATAGCGGTTTACTATGGCAGGCAGTGGCTAACCTTCGAGTATATGTCTTCTTTTACTTAATTGGCGCTATAACTGCCCAGGCGATTTTGGTCGCTCCTCTGTTTTGCTTAGCCAAGACTTTCTCCACTTGGTCTTTCCAGCGTAGAAGAGGGCTTCCTCTTCCTCTGCTACACCAGCGGGTATCGCTTGAATACTTTCAAGGCTGGATCACTTTCTTCCAAACGTACAACATGACTTAGCCAACGTAGCCGCTGAATCTTAATTCGCTGGACTATATCGTTGTCGCGGTAAAGCTCATACAGATAACCTTTGTCTCGAATACCCAACGAACCATCTTATTCGATGTTGATAGCGTCCATACCTCTGCGCCATATAATAGCACGAGCACAATGAGGGAATTATTGAGCTTGGTTTTCGATCGTCTAGAAAGAGCTTTACTGGTCATTTAACAATTCAGCAATGCCCTCTACTTTGTCAAAATTGTAATTGTCAATTGTGTGATGCCATGAGAAACTTCGTTTTGGCCTCTTTCAACTTACAGACCCATTCGCTTCGCATCCTTATCCAGCCTAACGTCGGGGTTGCGGAGACCAAAGATATGTTATCGGCATACGCCAGTAATTGCATAATCTTATGGTGCCCGACTTGTTTAATTCTGCAGCGAGTATATTTTTGCCATCGAAAAATTTCTCACAAAAATTGTCTGCCGTTCGGAGTGAGCGTAACGCTGTATGTAGGTCTCTTAATTTGTGGCACAATATCAATATATGATTTTCTATCTTAAGGACATACACCATTTTTTTACCAAGAGTTAAAGGTATCCTCAAATTTATAGATATATGAATACGGAGTGAGTCATGCGATGCAAAGGATATAGTATATTCTAAAAGCATTTTTCATAGGGTTGGACCTGAAATGCCTACATTAAAAATCCCCAAAACAAAATTCTCAACTACATAATCGCCAAAATTAAAATCCCCAAACATAAAATCAACGTGTTTTTTCAAATGCATTTATATTACTTAAAAAATTCTCGAAATTCTCGAAACTGGGTTCTGTGGAAATCACGATCTTGAAACAGAGCTTCTAGAGGGAGTAAATACCAAGAAACAGTTGTGTGAAATGCCATGGTGTACTGAATGTAGAAGGTGACGCCTTCAATGCTACTTTGGTTTTGCCAGTTTTTGACAATTCTCAATTGCAACTAGACAAAGCTGTTTTGCATAAATGAGGAAGAACATCACTTGTTAAGTATTTTGGAAATTTATTTATTAAATCTCTGCCTTTAAATCATCTTGCTACACTTTAGCACAACTAGAACATTGAAACATTGGAAGTTAAGCATTCTTCTTTTTTCCGTGTACTTGTTTACAAATGGCGAGATGTGTCACTTCGCTGCGGGAAGGCGCAATTTTGTATTCTATTATTATTGGTGAATTGTATGGTATTCTTAAATGAAGCGTATAATTTGGTTATGGGAGAAGACATTTTTCGATCAAGTATTAACGATAAAATTTAAAGCCGATACTGATTTGTTCGTGATTTGGTTTTTGATTTCTGATAAAATATCTCAGTTTATATTAATTTATTGATAGATTTTACAATGCACAATTACTTAGTTTCATTTACATAATGAGCAATTAATTAAGAATGACTCATAAATTACGATAGTTTGTCTGGGCTTCGAAAGATATCTTATTTTATTTGTGTTAAACATAAGTTATGTTATTTTATTTTCCTCTTACTTTATCCCTTTCAAATCTGCTAGTGAGCAGATAAACTCTTTCACCTATGCACCATTTAACACTTGACTAACAACCTCTTGTGCACTTTATATTTACTTTTATTCTTGAAGGCCAGCTAGTGCGGCGGATGTGCTTAGTATCGTCTGAGTTTGAGTGAAAACCCATTTAATTAATTTAAAATTGCACTCACTCATAGCAAATCCAATGCAAATTGCTAAACACCTTCAACCCTCCCGTCTTGCAATAAAATCAACCACCTCTTTGACAAAGTAAAAGGCGGAAATGGGAGTAGCAAGCGGGCGGGCACAAGCAATAAGGCACTTGACAAGTTGACGTTGTAAGAGTGGAAAAGTGGAAAAGTGCAAAAGTGAATGAGGGCAAAGCGGGGGAGGGGGCCGAGTTAAAGCGCAGGGTGCGAAAGTTGAAGAGTGTGCAAAGTTTAGTTTTTATTTCTACTTAGTTGTGGGAAGGTGTGTAGGTGAATATGGTCGTATGAATTTATGCAGGTGATGAGAGGTGGTAATATGAATGCTATGGAATTCGTAATTAAGCAATTATTTTCTACGAGCATCATTTCGCATTTAGCTGCGGCGACGGGGCGTTGCTGGTTTATTCTATAGCTTTGCATTTACTTTCGCACATCCTCGCTTCTGCTACTATGTATGTGTGTGTGTGTGTGTGTGTGTGTGTATCTGTTCTAATTGCAAGGCAGTGCTAGCAGAATGTTTCATCAACAGTATTTGAAGATTCACACGCCATTTTCGAGTCAGTATCGTTGCCGTTGCCGTTGCCATTGCCATTGCCATTTACTTTGCCCTATTGCTTTATTCAATTAGTGGATTATAAAATGTTGCAAAAAAAGAAAACGTAAATGAGAACAATAAAAAGGCAATGAAATCAACAACAACAGCACCAATGCATGTGTATGTGTGTGTGTGTGTGTGTGTGTGTGTGTAGTGGCAATGTGCAAATTGCCATAGCTGCAGGAGAAATGGAAGCAGGAAAAAAGTAGAAGAAGAAAGAAAAAACAAACGAAAAAACAACAACAACAAACGTTTGTAGCAACGAAAACAAATCCAGCTGATACGCAGCACTAAGTACATAGAAAGGAAACCCAGCAACACTTCATTGGCGGCAATGGCCTTGCCGTTGCGCCTTCTAGTGAGGCAATGAAGCTGTTAGCGCGCCGTGTTGGCAGGCGTTAATGAGCGTTGACAGTGCGGCGTAAAGCAGAGCGTAATGCCATCTCATTGCTTTTCACTTGGTCGACAATGAACCACCACCACATTAAAGTGAGATCCCACTTGGGTTCACACTTAAATGCCTTTACACTTTTTTGTACATTTTCTTATGGCGCAGCTTCTTTTGAATTTTTCTTTTGTCAAAAATGTTTTTTTTTTTTCTTAAGCGAATTTTTGCTGCCCGTAGGGCAACAGGGTTCAAGGAACAAACTGTGTCTGAAAAGCAAAGAGTAACCGCGTTTGCTTGGACCGTGACCTTGATAAGAGGTGACAGTTGAAATCGTTGTAATGCTATTGTTAAATTTTTGAAGAAAATTCTAGGCAGCAGGACAGTGGTAATGGGGGGTTAATGGGTGAGGAAATTCGTAAATCAATAGGAAGCAGTTTTGACGGCTATCGGCATTTGATACCAACGTACGCAAGATGTTTGCAATTAAACGGTACTGCGGAAAAAAAAATCAAGATTAATTAAGAATAATTCAAAGGAATATTTATTTGCAATGGGTCTCTTGAATATTTATTACTAATTCTAATAATAACTAAATAGTGAATTACCTTCTAGGAAATTCTTTAATTACACAGGTATACTAGAAAAATTCGCTGGCCTATTACGTAAATTAGAGTTAATTTTTTTTTGTGTGAACCAATTTTCAAGATATTTGATATCGTTATTGAGTTATTCCACTGAATTACGTAAATGTATCTTACGAATCTTTTCGAAAAACCTAACACGGTATGAAGCAAGTTAAAGGTAGTAAATATTTGTGTTTCGTTTACGAAAAAAATAAAAAATTAAAATTTTGAGAGAGAAAATTTATTAAAAATAATAGTGTTGTTACATTTTTATCCTTTTTCTCTTCTGCAAAAAAAGTCTAGGCACTAACGAAGAAAATTTATGGATAAATGAAGTTGCGTTTACTCCAATTATTATTATTTATTAGAGAAATATAAAATATTACACTAACAATTATAACACACTGGCTACTTAGGCCTACGGCGCTATTGTACTTAATTATTGTGAACATCGAGTTGATGTTTGTACTTAAGTTGGTGTTACAAAGTTTTGTGTAAATCTATTTCTTTTAAAAACTTACTCACATTTATCTCTTTTAAAAGTGAAGACCGCGAGGTGGTGTCAAAATTGGAAATGCGTTTATTTTTTTTCGCTCTTTTGACATTTCTCTTCAGTAAGGTTTGTCACTTCATCATGGAAAGATATACGATCCAACAACGAGTCGAAATTATTAAAATTTACTACCGAAATTCGAAGTCAATGGCCTCAACTTTAAGAGCGCTACGTCCAATTTATGGCCGTCGTCATTTTTGGCTGAATGGCTTCGTCAATAAGCAAAATATGCGTTATTGGGCAGGCAGCAATCAGCAATCCACACGTACTCGATGAGTCAACATTGTATCCCAAAAAAATTACGGTTTGGTGCGGTTTATTGGCCGGTGGCGTCATTGGGCCGTACTTCTTCTGTGCTGATCAAGACCGGCACGTTACTGTGAAAGGGAATCGCTACCGCTCAATGATAACCGAATATTTTTAGCCCGAATTGGATGATATGGACTTGGACAATATGTGGTTTCAACAGGATGGTGCCACAAGCCATACAGCGAATATCACAATCGATTTATTGACAGCCAAGTTTGGTGAACGTTTTATCTTACGAAATGGCCCAGTCAATTGGCCGCCTCGGTCGTGCGATTTGACGCCGTTAGACTATTTTCTGTGAGGCTACGTCAAGTCTATGGTCTATGCCAACAAGCCAGCGGCGATTGATGAACTTCGTACGAATATCGAACTTGAAATTGCAGCAGTATCGGCCGATTTATGCTTGAAAACCGTCGAAAATTGGTTTCAGCGTCTGGACTTCTGCAAGCGTGACCGTGGTGCCCATGCAAAAGAAATCGAGTTCCATACATATTGGCATCGAATGTCATGTTTCACCTGAATCAAGAATTTAATTCATATCCCAAACCGTTTTTGTTTTTTTTTAATAACTTTTGTAGCGTTCCTATTGAAAAACCCTGTATTAAGATGATTGCTACAAAAGGAGGAGGCTCGCCAAGGACATATTGGCGGGTTAGTTTAGTATGGCCTATCCTGCGATGCGTTATGGGGTTATAGAGCGTTTATGGCTGATTGAATTCGAACCAGGCACTAAGTTTTAGAGTGCATATATGGTTGTTAATGTATTTAGGGATATCTTTTGTGGAAAGTGAAGGAGACGATATTGTAGGGGTAAGATAAATATTTTTGGCTGCTAATTCTGTGTGTTCATTGCCTGCGATACCCGCGTGCCTAGAGATCCATACGATTTTTATTTTGTCGGCATGTTTAATTAGCTGATCTCGGTTGTAATTAATCAAATGAGAATATCCAAGTCGCGAAAAGAGAAAATGTATAAATACATATGAGTAAAAACACGTCAAGTGGACCCCCCCATTTTCCACTTGATCATCGAATTTTAATGTGAGTATTTTTTCATAAAGTAGTCACCATGAACAAATAATCCCCCGCCCAGTTTTTTAAAATTTTAATTTTAACAACAATTTTTTTTTAATTGAAATTTTTTACTACTTTTAGTTAAAAAATTAATAATTAAAAAACTATTAGTGATTTTTTGATAAAATTTTCAGGAGTTATAGTTCAATACTTATACTTTGAGAAAATATGCATGCATTTTAATTATTCTTATTTTTTCATATTGTTTATTAGCTTTTAAGTTAACAAATGAAAATTTTAATGACGTCTCCCTCAAAAAATAAAATTTTTTTTTCAGTATTTTGCAATAAACATTTAAGTAACGAAATCCGCAAAAAAAATTTGACTGATCGCGATTAGATTAAGCAAAAAAAATTTTTTTATGACGGGCGGTCAGCGCTGCCGGTATAGCGCGCTGCCGCGTATCATTGACTTACCTTTAGATTTACTCCGTTATTATAAGTAAGGAATAATAGTTAATGTTTTAATCAAAAATATCATTATTTTATAGTTAATTTTATTTAAACAAATGACAGAGATAACAAATCATATGTCATACGTGTTTTTACTCATATGTATGTAAATACATTGTGTGAAGATTAAATACAATCTTCTAAACAGACGGTGAAATTTTTTTCTAATCAACAACAGTTGAATATATAAATTGTGAATTTCGGGGTTTAGAAATATATAACTTTGAATTAGTATTGTTCGTCAAAATAACGAGCATGTTTTTGGTTTCCCCAATTTCCTTTTCTTCCCGTTCTTCCCCCGAAGCTACCTATTCATACAGCCAGTTGTAGCATTTGAGCACTAGCAATAAACAATCGTATTCAGTTGTGCGAAATGTTGAAACAAAGTTATGGTAAACAAGTAAGGAAGAGTCTGAATTCGGGTGTAAAAGGCAGATTCATGTCCTCATTTAAGACGAAAGTACTATTTACTATATCTTCTCAGCTATTTGACTTCGATATATTCGATATATACATGTTCCCTTTAGATCAAGTTATAACGAATATTGCTAGCCCAAAATCACTGTTCAATATCTAAAAAAATATCCCCTTATTGGCACATTAAGGCAAGCGGGTTTAGTTTTTGAAACGTTAAACTAAGTTAGTTGACTTAAGCAAAAACAAACGGAAATTAATATAATTTTAACGTACCACACACATTTCCCAAAATTTTGTTTTCCACGTATTTCTTTCCCTAATTAGATTATGCGTAACAAATGTACAAGAATTCGTTATTATTTAGTAAAATATTGAAAATTTTGATTTGTTCTTTTTGAGCAAATTACCTCGTAGTTATGAATAGTAAATATATATCGGATTTTTTTGTCGTTGGTTTTTATAGGATTTTTACGACTTTTAAAATTTTAGAAATTTTGCTTATTGACTTGAAATGCAATGTGTGCATCAATTCGGTGGCGTTTGGGGGCATAATTTTTGAGATATATTTAGTTGCTCGAAAGTGGATGGTGCCGCCACGCCTATTATCATTTCTTTTTTTTTGTATTCCACAAGCAAATATGCAACTTAATTCCACATATTGAATTTAACCAAATTCTCTTTTATAAAGCGTTAAGAATGTTCATTATTTAAGCCTTAGCAATATACGGAAATTTGGTTATAATATTTGGGGTAAACCAGGGGAATGTTTTTGATGTAATGTTTTTTGTTTTTTTGTTTCATTGGGTTGAAAAGCTTCCACGTGGTGTTTTGCAAAGCAATAGGTCTTGATTTCGAGCTCAGGTTCTCTTTGTTTTTTGATGTACCATTTCAGTTTCCACAGGTGGTTGAAAATTTTTTTTGTTTGGTTTCAATAAAGGAAACCTTTGCGCGCCATTTGGAGATAAATGTTTTACAAATATTTCGATGCTTTGCTACTCTCATTTTGAAATTCGTTTTAGTTGTTTCAAGGAATTTTTTAGCTTAAACTTTGCATCAGGTGATAGGGAAGAATGCAATTCTCGTCAAAATTTTTGTTTTCCTGTGACAATACACTCAATTTTAATGTTGGATTTTTTTTTTAGGCTAGTTTTTCCCTGTGGCAGTCTTTTAGGTAGCTACTACAGCTACAGAGTGATCTGACCACTGAATTGAGATCTTTGATAAATTTAATATTTGAGCTTTTTATCACTCATTTGGATAGCAATACATTTATTTTAAAGACGTAATTTATATTTTTTACCTTCTTCGAGAATTTTATTTGAAATATTGTATTACGGTTATTTTAGTACCAATAGAAATATCCACACAAAAGGAGAAAACGATAATTTTTCTTTAGGATAGTTTTTTTCCGTTGCAGAATTTGAGGTAGCTACTGCAGACTGGTTAGGATGTTTATATTGCCGTCAATTTCGTCATCTATTGATTGCTTTCTTAGGCTAACGAAGTCAAAGGAAGTGTCTAATTGAATTAAATATGGCGGTTCATGTAGTGAAATTATGGGAGGTGAGTGATTGGAGGACATATCAAGATAAATTTCACCAGTAATTTGATTTCTAACAATATTTTTAGTAAACGCGAAATCAATTAAGTCTGGGATCTTTCTGGGGTCAGGATACCTACATACTAAGTTGGTTGTCTTGAATACATAAAGTGCAGATGGTTTTGTCTGTCGAAAAAAGTGTTATACAGTTGTCGGCCTTTCCGGTTGCTCAGAGGCGACACCCAATAAATATGTTTACTACTAATTTATTGACTCCTTCCCTGAATTTGGTCCATTCGTTGCGCTGAAAATTTTGAAATATTTGTATTTTTTCATACTATGCAAGCTTTTAAACACAATATAGAGATTAATGACTTCATCTGACTTTGCGAAAATGTTCGCAGAAAAATCGACAGTATTAATTTTTTAACTCAAGTCTCATATAAGGAATCTATTTGGAAAAAGACAAAAGCAGTCTGGAGTGGTAGAAATTTCTACTAATATTGCCGGTTTTAATAAATTAGGTAAAAAAATAATATATGTTCTCAGAAGCAATTACAAATTTCGACAAGGACACGAGCAAAAGTCAATATTTAAATAAATACTGAAAACAATTTTTTTTTTAAACTTGCGCTTAAAATAAAAGTGAATATTTCACTTTTCAATAAAAAACTGTTTCGCTTGAAGAATTGTGAGTTGTGCAATCGGCACAGTAAGCTATGCTGCTTGCGCGAAATTTTAAATTTGGGGAATTACAAGAATGTGGGAGTATTTTTTCCGCATAAGTATCTTGTGAACCCAAATCAATCTATCAGTCAATGTAATTCTGAGTCAGTCAGAGAATTAGAATTAGTTCGTAGACTTTACAACTAAACAGGTATTTCATATTAAATAGTTGAATATATTGGATAAGATAGATGCACAATTATCTGATTTAGAGGAAGAAAATGATATTGTAGACAAAGCTGCAAATTATACTGAAAATCATGCGCTAGCAGAAATAAATATTGAGTCTGATGATGACATTCTGGTAGAGTCTTTTGAAGTAAGCCTTTTCCAATTTCGAGAAAAGGGTTTTGAAGCGATCGAATCGGAATGTAAGTTAAAAATTCGAATAGTACTCTATTCGTTGTTATATTTTATTATTTCAGAAATATTAGCCTACATTAGGCTACATTTTATTCAAATTCATATAATTGGAATATCATTTGTGCTATATTAATATATTTATTATGTTAATTTTTGTATGCAATTTTAATTGAAAAGATATTTGAATTTATTTCACATTTAACTTGCTTTCATAGAAGTTGTGCTAGTTCTTTAGGTCTTATTAGTAAATATTATAAAATCTTACTGCACGAGTCTCAATGTGAACTAAGTTTATTGTATCATTAAAAAAATACAATATTTAAAAATTTCGAATTTTTTTTTATTCATTTCATGCAGATGGACCAATTTGCAAAAGGTTTTCAGCCTCTACAAAAGCATATTTTCAATTATTTTAATATATTCATTTAAAATCTATGAGTTAAAATAGTGAGATATTTTTTTGTATAGTACTCCAAAAATTTGTCCAGAATGGGCTAAAAAAAAACAACTTTTATGTGGTGGCTCTTTTTTGCAAAATCATCCCTCAATGCAATAATTTCGTTGGCAGATATATTACACTTATTCGTGAAATTTATATGCCAAAATTTGCATACTCCGAATTTGAATTTCAAATATATTTACATAGGAATTCGTTAATCAATACAATACAATTATGTACCATCCTAAGGATATGCCAAACAACATACATACCAATAACGTGCCTGACAAAATTGGCTACATTTTCATTCTATTCACTTTGGCTTGCGAGAGTTTATGTTAAAGATCGTTTATGATTTTACCCTCCGGGTATTTTAAATGACGTGACGAAATTACCATTCAATAAGTTTTTATGTAGAGCGGAAAGGAAGAGGGAGCTGTAGCGTTGCTGTCGTTCCGTTGATACCCATAGCTAGCTATTGTTAAGTTTTATGTTTTGTATTATATCCTTATAATAGAGAAAAAAAATATATATAGGCAAAAGTAGACAGTTGTTTGCGTGCGCTGTGTGCCGTGACATAAACACCCACATTCAGAAAGGACAGCTACGTGTTTTCTTTTTTCTTTTTTTTTTTGCGCACGACGATTATATAATAATGGTCAAAGATTGTAATGTGCCATGGTTGGCGCGTAATTTTTGGTTATTTACTTGGTAATGAGATAGCTTTCCCACAATGCGCAATCAATAACACCGTTATACTATTAATGTAAGCTGTTTGGAATTTTCTTGTTTTCCAAATATTACACGCGAATGTTTTGGTAAAATGTTTATGTATAAGTTAAAAATATATAAAGCACGTATTTCGTATAGCTCTTTTTTCACTTGTTGCGTACGGTGACATTTTTAATTTATTTTACGCTGTTTGAATTTTTTAATTTCTTTTTAGATATTTCCACTCTTGTAGGCTGACATTGATTTATCACTGTGATGATGGTGATTGCCGAAAGTTGTGTGCTACCTCAAGTTTTTGGTATGAAGCTATATCAGAATTTTCCTTCTACAAACTAAGGAAAGTTTATGATATACATCCTCTTTGACTATTAGTTAAAATCTTGATATTTATAAATATGTGCATATAATTTTTTTATAAATTAATTGTCCCAAGTTTTTATGCACAGGACTCGTGTTCTGTTCCTTCGGTATGTAAACGTTGAATAAATTCGCCATTTGTCAACCGATTTACTTTGTTAGACACGTTTTGGATACCCTAAACCTGTAGAATTTTATTTTTGGACCACGTCACACTAAAATATACAGCAAAACAATCGGCTAAATATTGGAAACCTTACAAAACTTTGTTAATAAACAAAATTGCCACATTTGGAGGACAAAAATTAACCGCGAGCACAACATTACAAGATAAAAAAGTGACTATTTGGGTCGACTTGTGCGCAAAATCCAACATTGAGCTATTTTTCTTCAAGGAAGGCGAAACAGTCGATGGTAAACGATGTCGGCGGGTGTTGGCATATTTCGTGTGTCCGAAAATGCGTGAAATACCTCTGACTGACTTTTGGTTTCAATAAGACGGGGCGTGATGCCACACAGAAATCTAAACAATGCGGTTTTTGTAAACAAAAATTTCCTAGACGACTGATAACAAAAACAGGCGATATTGACTGGTCACCAAGAGCCACTGCTTTATCCCTCCGGACTTCTTTCTGTGGATTTTTAAAGTGCAAAATTCCAAAGCCCATTGACGAGCTATACCTATATTCGTTCCGGAATATCTGCCATACCGATCGTAATGCTCGAAGAAGTGGTGGAAAATATTCGAAAAAAACGCATAGCTTGAGGGGGTCAATGAAGATGGCCATTTTATCAGTGTTTTTTAAAGTAGTTAACATAAATTTTCAGGGATTGAACTAAACAAAAAAAGAACACGACACTTTGCAGTCGTTTGTTTCATTCAAAAGTCATTCAAGATTTTCATACCGTAGGAACTGATTGCGCACCCTGTACATTAAAATTTGCCTAAGTAATATCATTAATGCTCTATCACTGATCAAATTATCCATAGTAAAGTACTTATAACAAATACAATTTAATTAAAATAATTTAATTCATTTTATATGCATTTATATTATTTAATTTTAATTACAAAAAAAATTGAGCAAATTTTGCGGCTGGTGGAGCTAGACCGACACTCAAATTAACATCAGTGAAACGAAACGAACCATCATGGGCGATGAAAAACTCTCTTGACCAGAGTTGGCCAATGTGAATCGGATACTTTGAAATATTTTTGCTCTAGAATTGTAAGAAAAAGTGATATGAGTATGAGTTTTAATTAAGAATACTGCAATTTTGTCCATTAAATACAAAACTTAAGGCAACTTTAACAGAAGATCAATTTTGAGTAAGCATACATTGATCGTCCAGGTTTCAAAATTTTTTCACCTAAAAACATTATAAGGTACGCAATAGCAATGCTCCAAGTGTATTTTCGCCATTAAAAATATTTGCAAAAAAATCATCTTCCATTCGGCATAAAACTGTCGGTCCTTCGTGGTGAAACAACATGACCATTGCCAAAAGTTATACGAAAAGTTCGGCTAAGTAAAGTTATATTACAGAGTCTGAAAAAGCTAAAAAAATTTAACGATCTTCATCCCAGTGGGTCAACGAAGGCTATACCCAGATTAACTAAATTTAAAAAAAATTTCACTTAATCAGCGCGAAGCCACATGCAAAAATCGTGCTAAGTGGTGGACATCAAAATTTATAAAACCTATTTTCCGTTGAGTATCCGTTCACATAATTTCAATGTTGTTCCCTAAGTTTTTACTAAATAAATACTCAAACGATAACAATTCATGAAATGCTCCGCGCTAGATACAGCAGGTGAAGACGAGGACTTTGAATTGTAACGTTTACTCCAGATAAATGAGAAATATATTAGTAATTCATTTCTCAATACTAATTTTACCATGACTACCGGGTCATATTATCATAATTGCAAATGAATTCGCTGATAAAATAGCAAAAGAAACATACGTTTATTAAACTGTATTGCTAACATTAAATAATAACTGGGAGAGCATAGTGAAATTTTTGAAATTTGAATTGCATAAAAAATATATTTGCGATTTTGGCAGAACCTGAACTTGGGACCAGAGAAGCTATTATGATATAAATAATATTTCGAAAACATACTTGCTATCAACCCAATGAATGAAAATGTTCGATGTTTTCAAATTTATCCGCATAAAATTTGACCACCACAGATCAACTCATCGATATCTAGTGTATAACACTTACTCGAATTTATGCAGCTTTTACAGCTCTTCAGTAATAGCCTCTATTGAGCACATCCTTTTAAATTGTCAAAAGTTTAGTTATGCAAGGGTAGTAGCCAAAATCCTTTAGATTTGCTGATAATATTAAAACTATAACTAAGTTCATAAAACTAAGTCGCTTGTATTATGAAATATAATCCTATACATAAATTAAATTCTTTGTTGCTATGAAGCTTAAAATACTAATTTTTTGTGATACTTATGTTTTTTGTTGTTGTTATAACTTGTTGCAAGTCTATGCTAAGTTTAATGTAGTGTTTAATACTGCATTATATGAATATGAACTTAGGCTAAGGCCTATGTTGCTATGGCTGGTCAGCTAATTTACAAAAAGCCCATTTCTTTGTACCCTAGTAGCAAAAGAACACTAGGTAGGATAGCAAAATGCATGTAAAGCAACAACATTAACTCGCAAAAATATGCGAGTTGAGCCAACTCCGTTAAATGCTATCGGAACTAAGATGTAGTGTTGGGAACTGAAAAATCTGCGCTATTGTGAATTAGCCATAAGAAAATACATGGGAAATTTTGATTTAAGACCTAATTCGTTTTTATTTGCATAGTATTTGTAACTACGTAAACCTGTAATTGTCCGCACAATTATTTTCCGTTCCTAAATGGCACTAAACAAATCGCAGCTTTTATGAAAGTGGCTAACAGGGTTGCTTTTGCAAATAAAGGCAATTTTGTCCGCTTTTTTTTGCAGCTAGGTTACATTAAAACGGACCCAGTTTTATATTAGAATCTTAGATTTGAAATAAATAAATTAACAAATAAATAAATAATTTTGGTGTTTTCGATTTTTGCAGATACAAAAAAAGTGTTGTTTAGTTTTAAGCTCTTCAAAAGTTACTATAACTCGCAGCATATTGTGGAAAGCAACACAAGTTGAGGGTGTAGTAGTCCTTTAAGAGAATCATTAATTATTTTTGAATTAAGAAAAATTAGTTTTTAATAAGTTTAAATATTTTTGAAAATATAACTTATTGCTTTATCTTAAAAAAAAGGAGACAGTTCTTAGGTTAAAAAAAAATTTTCAAAAATTTTGTATATGGGCAGGTTTTTGGAATTTTTATTTTTTGGTGTAGCCTTTTATTCACCATCAGCTAAGTTGTTGTCCGATGAACGCAAGCAGTACCTTGACGTTAAGGAGCAACTCGTATTAGAGTGGTCGTTAACAAATTTAATTGTTGAGGTTTTTATTATTAATTTTGATTGTAATTGCATCTCCAAATGAGATAGAAACAAAAAACAAAAACAAAAAAACAAAAAATGATATAACACTTTTCTCTTTGTTGCCGTCTTCAAGGATTTAATTGAAATTTTGTATTACAATAATTTTGCTTTTTCAATTGCATTACAAGTAAAAATTTTATTCAAATGAAACTACTTCCCATGCATCGTATAAAAATATTTTGGGAAAAAAGAAAAAAAGCACCCGTCATATTTTTTAAACTTCCTTATACAAAATTTTTATAATTTTTTCTCATTATGAATTCAGTAACAACACTAATGCCATCGCAGTTTCTGATGTTGTCTGCTAAAGGTTGTCACGTTCTAGTTTGCAATAGAAGAACTTTTTTTAAATTCAAAATCGTCGATTTTAAATGGTATTTTTTATAACACACGCCTGATTTGTATTCTACTAAAATTATCAAAAAGTTCCTATCCGGTTGCAACAAATATAAAAATAAGCCAGAAAAGGTAAAATATTGTGATTATGTTCCAAATCATTTGGTTTTAATAGGATGTGCTCTCCAAAAATTGGTTTGAACTCTCCCATAGACATTTTTTTACATAAAGTGCAGCCAATAATATAAATTTAGGAAACCACGTAAATTTTTTTGCATAAAATTTCATTTTAAGTGCGTGCACTTTTTTTTACAATTTTTAACAAACATGCCGTAGTCACAAGAATTTATCTAGCATCAAGCTTAACACTGTACTTCATTTTCGGTAACGTAACTTTTTCCAATTGATGAAATGCATTGGAATATTTGAACAACTAAATTTTCCCAAGCTATTTAGTTTTCCGTTTTTTTGAAGCAATTCTGCAAAAAAACGTTGTTTCAAACCGGTTTCAAGTCTTGGCCGGATCAAGTAGCATACAACAAATATAGAAAATATTTTTTTCTAATCGCTGACGCCCCTTTGCAGATACAGGCAAACCTCCCAGTGTACTGCCTGAAAAAACAAATCTCACAAATATCATTTGGCGTTCGAAATCGGCTTAAAATTGTAGCTCGCTCAATTTACGGTGCAACATCAAATCGCATGACACAAATTGTGGGAACAGTTCGGCCAAATATCGAGGTATATGAACTTATTATTATTAAATTAATTGAAATATTATTATTATCACTATTGCATCATTATTATTATCATTATTTTTATTATTATTAAGTTCAACTCATTATGAACCGTTCCGAATTCAACACCCATATAACAAATAGTCTTAACCCAACTAGTGTATCAAAAAGGAATGGAATACTTTATTTTGACGTGGTTAATAAATCACTAATTCATTTGCAGCGATATAACAGTTATAAGTTGTAGCCCGAAACCTTCGCTCCACAACAGTTATTAGATGAAAATTGTTTTTTTTTTTATTTTGCCGATAAGAATTACAGATATCCTAACGTTTATTTTTTTCCTTGCTACTAAAAGTTATGTCCCAACGTTTATTTTAATGTTACGAGATAACTGTTATGCGGATATTTTTTTCTGTTGTCAGTTTGAGTCATTTTCCAGCACTTATTTTTTATGTTGTTGTTGTGTAGCTCTTATATAGAATAGTTATTTTTGTCGTTGTCAATAAATATTATCCAATTACTGTTATGAAGAGAAACCATTTTTTCGTTTTCAATATGAGTTATTTCTAGTTATTTCCCAAACTTTATTTTTACGTTGCCTGGTAGGAGTTTTTGGACCTTTACTCTTATCTGTTTCTTTATCTTTCACTGTAGATTTGCTTTTATTTTCATTTTTACCTATGTACATCATCACTTTCATTTTCATCATCTTTATGCTCTTCCCTTGGTTTACTTGAAAACTGAACGTTGAGCAATAACTGCTATCCAGCAACGTAAAAAGTGTACGTTGGCAGTGAATTCATATTAACAATGAAAAAATAAACATTGGAAATGGAAAGCTTTTATTGGGAACTGAGAAAACATTTCACCTAACGTTTGCAGTTGTGAAATTAGAAATAGTAGAAACTTTTTTCCTGCACATTTGCATGAAAGCAATTTGATACTACTCTGATAATAATATCATATTCATATCAGCAATTGTTTTTGTTGTCAGTAAATTTTGTTAGTTAAACCTTCATAAGATCTTCAAAACTACTGAAGGTAAAGTTCTTCGTATAAAATTTGACACAAGCGATAAATTTCTGGTATAGAAACTAATTTAACATACTAAAAATTATTATTAAACCTTGCATATTATTTTTAGCTATAATTACTAAGTAAAGATTACATTTTTGTTAGCATCTACTTCTATTTTTTTCGGTATTAATGCTGCTTTCTTATCTGATTTCAAATATAATTGGCATCGGTTTTTTTTGTGGTAGTTTTGACTGATCTTCCTTCTGATTGCCATTATTTGTAGATGTAAATAAAATAACATCAATATATGGCGATATGTCTATCATATTGCTGAATAAAAGTTGATGCTATTTACTACTATTACTAACAACTATAACAGGACACAACTTTATCCAATGTATCTACTCCATCTTTACATTTGTATTTAATGCATTATCACTCTTGGAAGGACTTCAAATCTTTTCAATGGTTCCATTGATTACTCCAAATATGGATCTTCCCCTTTCAGGCTTCTATGAACTTCTGGTACTTTAATTAGATGGCCGATACCTTCAGATATAAAAATTAAAGCAATAAAAGCGAACACTACCGTGACGTCGATGGTAATCCAATTATTACCGAGCACACGTTTTCGATCCATATTGGTGCATCTCAAAATGATGCTCATTACAGGAGATGGAAAGTATAATTGAAAATTTGCGATCTCTCTCTCTGGGTTATTCTTAAAGTGGAGTAGCGGGTAAAACCTCGAATCATATCGAAAACATCTTCCATCGACTCTCTTCCATATCTGCTATTACAAGGCGCCTTAGAGCATCTTGTTTGGCCATTTTTTATACGAATTCACTTCTGACCGAGATTTCTCTTTATCGGATACTCCATTTAATATGACCTTAACTTATAACATTTCTAATTCATCTACTAACCAATGTAGGGATTCCCGATAAAAAAGTTTCAAAGGTAGTAACAGGAAACTAAAAAATATATAACGTTTGTTTTGGATTTGCAAGTGTAAAAGCAAGAACAAAAGTCTTCAATAACATTATTGAACTAAACATTCTGCTAAGAAATATTGTACAAAAGAAAATAGGTTCTTAACATCGAGTCAAATTTGACCCGACGAAATTATGTGTAAAAATAATTATAACTAGAAAAGTCGTAAATATAGCGCCCCATAATTATTAGCACCTCTTCAGTTTCTAAAATAAATAGAAGTCATAAAATATCAAAAACATGCACCACAAATTCTACGCTCAAAAACGGGTTTCTTGCTGAAATGGGTCAAATTTGGCCCCAAGACCTTATGAAGGTTAAGTTCGGTGTTCGATGAGTTTGAAAAGTTTGTCTAGATAACAATTAGCATGCACCCCTTTGGCACGATTTTTATATGTTTTATAGTGTTGGCTTTTGCAGCTTTTTTGTTTGCATTCACTTTTATTACTTTGGCTTGCAATATTTAACTCTTTTAGTTTTTTCCACGGTTTCATTAAAGCATTAGTATTTCCACTTAAAAAATTTTATTTATAGCTATTTAATTTGAAAGAAAATTATTTTAAATATCTTTTAACTAGCTTATTTCTTTTTACTGAATTTTTCTTTTGATTTTTAAATATTTATTTTAAACTTTCTTATTAAGCTTGTCTTATGTTTTAATGTATATTTTTTTAATGAGACCTTTTTCAACTTATCACAAGTTTTGTGGATATTTTACTTTCTATTTTCCAAGCTACATTCATATATATTTTGCTTTTACTTTTGGCTTTTATTTTTCATGTGTTTTCTTTTGTTAAACCCACACTTTGTTTTCTCACTTACTTAGGTTAGCTATTTATGTAGTGTTGGTAACTTACAACTCACTCTAGTTTGAGTGCATAGTATTGTGAATAAATTAAAGGCGTTGAACTCTCTGCTGCACACAACTTGCACTCTGTTTGATTTTAAAAACAATAGTACAATTTTTTTCTTCAGTAGTTAACTCCTCGTATTATTACGGTGTTTTCGCAATTACTTTACACACACACTTCTATGTATTTCGCCGCACATTCACATAACAAAAAAATTCAGCATCAAAATGCCTTGCTTGCCTTGTTATTTTCTTTCTACACTTTTACACACGCACGTGTTTGTTTAGCTGTCAGTGGTATTAACTTTTATTTTCTTTGATTCATTTGAGTGCAAAGATTGTGTACGCCTTCGACAGCGATAAGCCGCTTATCATTTCTAACATTTACATAATTCTAGCATTATAAAGGACTAGTTCACAAAGAGCAAAGATAATAGTGAAACTAAAATAAACAAAATTTAATAAATATAGTAAGTAGTAAGATTGAAATTTCTAGAACACAAAATTCTTCTTCCCTTCCACTCACTCACTCACTTGGCAAACACTCTACAAATGTGCTGGTACCACTTAATGGTAGCATGACATTACACTTTCTACTTCATTTAGTTTTCACTATTTCGGGCGCCGTCACCAACGAATCAATACAACTGAAACGAGCGCCTAAATGTACACTGTAATAATTGTTAAAATTTAAAGTTAAGTACTTTAGCTGCGCGTACGAGTCGCGTTTCTTCCGTATGCTCATCCGTTATAGTACGCGTTCTAATAAGTACTAAAAGTACCTTAGAAACTCTACGTAGCTTAAACCCCGAAAAACTTGTACTCATGCAATTCTTATTACTTTACTTCCACACACGCTCGCTATTGCTACTACATTTGTATCACATATATGGATGAGTGTGTGTGTGTGCTGACCAATATTTGTTCGTCAATTGGATGCTGTATCTGGATGCTGTACTAACTACACCAGTTATTTCGTTATTCAGCCTGTCATCATGGCCCAGTGTGTGCCGAAAGCAACGGAGTGTTGAAACATTGTCGTGCTAACGAGCCTAATACTCGGCTCAACTCGTTTCACTTCGCTGTATAAATACGAGCTTTACACTCAGCCGCACACACACACACACACACATGTGGATACGAGGAATATATAATACCATGTACAGATATTCCTGTTGGATCTCTGTAATGGTTGTAATAACCATTCGCTTTTGCAAACATCTATTATGTGGAATTTGTTTATGATATGCTCGCGCCCTTCATTTTATGCTTCTCGTTTGTGACACTTACTTTTTAGCACATCGTAAGTGAGATTGAGAGTAAGGCATCTTACAGAGGGATGAGAGTGCGAGCGCTAATTCTCGTTGGTTTTGTTTTTTTTTTTTGCGAGAGCGCAGCATCCACAGCAGCGCTTTTAGGTAGAGTGTTGTACCAAAAGCTGAAGATGAAGGAAACTATGTGCATTATATTTACATTGGACCATTAAAAATATTCGTATTAAAAAAATTTCGCCACTTTCAGCTCTACTACAGGTAATACACTTGCTTTTCTTATTAAAGTTAGGGGCCCCATTGCGTATGAGCAACATTTAGACATTTGCTGTTCTCGACTCCATCTCCACTAATTAAATAACTTCAAGAGTCTAATACAAACATTTTGCAGCATCCAAGTTATTTTGTTGTATTGTATTCCCTTTTGATATTTTCTAATGAGAAATTCGTTTTGCTTTAAGCAGAGAGTTTTCTCTGCTCAATTGAGCAGCAAATTTATTCGCTCTTCTGAATCAGTAGTAGTGCGTGTGCGAGTAGAATAGGTGCTTGGCCTCTTAAAATTGGCTTGGATGTGTGTTGTATGCTAACTTGGCTTACATTTTATCAACGCATCTACGCACATCTATATTTGTGTATTCTGTTTCTTTCTTTATACGTATCCCCCGTTTATTCGATGTGTTGTTACTGTAAATGTCACTGACCTAGTAACCGTTTTTCAAGTTTACGCCTTATATTGCTCACTTCATTCGCTCACTATTTTTCTTCCAATTTGTGACAACAATATTATGATTTTTATCTTTGTTTTACGTGTTTTATTTTTCAATAATTGTAAATGTAACTGATGGAATTCAATAAGGTTGAGAATGCAGAAATTTGTATAACTTTGTGCAAAGAATAAAAGAAGTGTTGGAAGAAAAAATTGTTTAAGTCTTGTTATGCTAGTTCACAACAATTTTGAGCTTATTTCGGAACTATTTCGGAAATAATTGAGAAACAAGTCCGGACCTTTTTCTTTTGATTGACGCGCCTTAGTTCACCCATTGCTTATCCGTAAATTTTTAAAAATTCTGAATATGGTACTATTGCTTTTTGCCAATCCTTCAATATTTTACTGACTCTTGTCAATGTTGGGTTAAGGCAATTGCTATATACTCCAATTTCCTTTGCATCCTGCTATTTCACGCAAAGAAGGTCAGCTGAACCTACTCTGAACGAAGATTTGCCTCTATTCAGTTTCACGTTTATGTTTGATAAATTTGTTTCTATTTTGTATTCGTGCTCCTAAAACTGAGAATTTTAGAGCGTCAAATAAATTTACAGTAGTCAAAAATCTATCGAAACATACCAGCCTTAGCGTTCTTTAATTTTTTCTACCAAGACTTCAACCACAATTTCGCCTAAAGTTCTATCGCATTAATTTTCCTCTCTTCCGTTGTTTATAATGATTTCTGAGGAGATGCAAACTACAATATCGATGGCAAAAATTTTCAGTGATCACAAGATATGGCTATCTTGGAAATATGGTTCGATCAATATTTTTCATTGTCGGAAATTTGCTACAAGACGTAACGTATGTGCATAGTGCTATATACGAACAGCATCTGAAAATTTTCGAATGATAATCATTTAAAATATGTTTAGGTATAACATTTTCATTAGGAGATGACCACAACTTAAATCTGATGAAATGTGGTTTTCAGTATCTACTGGTGATTGTGTGGATCCTTGTAACTCATTCAATGAAGTTATGCTTTCAACGTCTGAAAATTCTCTATTCGAAGATGAAGATAAACAAAACTCTTCGTCGGGCAAACTCGATTATCTCCAGTTCAGCCTGAAAAATGACTACCTGTAACAGCATAATCAGAATCAAATATTTCATCAGTTAGCTTTATGGTTATTTTGTTTTTTACATAGTATTTCTTTTTGAAAAAAAGGAGAGGACAATTAATTGTAAAAATCTTACTAGCACTGTGCCCACCTGTCCTATAATGGTAAAATACAACAATCAAATAGATCCGATATTTATTAATTATACTAGATAGCTTGTTCAAATTTGATAGACAATCTTGGGTTTGAGAATGAAATACGTGAAATCATAAACGCTGGGAATGGCCATGGTATAGTCCACCTTGGATCAAAAAGGTATATCTCCGAAAATTCTTTGTCAAATTCTACCGCACTAAGAAAACTTTGCCTTTCTAGTGAGAAAGCACAATTTCAAAAATTACAGAAATCAGACTAAATCCACGCTCATCTCTCATATCACGGTGATTTGCAACAAATAAAAATATTAAATATTTTACTAAATCATGTCGTGAATTCTATAAAATTCGGTATACGAATTTAATTAGGAATAAAAATAATAAAAAAAAAATTTTAAAATAGGCTAAAATCATAATAACTTCCTTTTATTTTTATTTAAATTAATAAATGTCGTTTAAATTTAAAAAATGATATTATATAATTTGCTAGTATCCGGTCACTTTGATGCGCCAATATACATAGACAAATTTTTTAGGTATTGAACGCTGCTTTTGGGATTATACCGTACCTTATCTAAAGGAAATATTCATATATCGAATTTCATTTATCTACGCCAATTAGCTGGGAAGATATAGTGAATAGTATTTTTGTCCTCAATGCTTCTGTCCGCCTTTATCCCAACAAATAATATATTGCCGGATATATGGGTTCTTTTAGTAAATATTGCACATCTACATTAACTGATTGCGGAATTATCAGAAATTTGGCCTTTTTATTGTATAAGGCGTGGCATAGCACACTTTTCCAAAAAGATACATAGTCGATTCATTACACACCGAATAGTTGCGGATATAAGATGAATTAAAATTTTCTCTTCAAATGGAGGCATTGCACCAACCCACTTTTTCAAATTTATATAGCTCCATATGACCTGTATTGGGAAGCCTCATGTACCTACTATAAAAAGTTAGTAAAGATCGGTTAAGTACTTTAGACGCCTTTAAATGACTCACATTCATTTTTATATATCATATTAACTTGTTTGATTGCATACAACAAGTAATGTTTATTTCAAATAAAAACTTGCACTGTGTTTTTAAAGTTCGGTTGCTTCCGTTTTTAGACTCTTCGTACTTGTTTTGGCTTTGTTTTGTTGCGAGTCAGCGAGAGGCAAGAGTTTGCTAAGCGTAGAGATCAAAAATTGCTCAGCTATAGAAAACAACTTCATCAGCTGCATATGAAATATAAATTGAAAGAATATTATACCAACGTTAATGAATTATTGAGAAAGGAGAGGTGAACTTTTTTATTGTGTAAAGCGAGTTGGAATTACATCTTGACACAAACATCGGAAAGATTTATATAAAGAGGCCTAAAATGTTTTGAAACCCGAGAGGGAACATTAAGTTTACAGATGATTAAAAAAGGGTAGCATACTTTGTCTAATGCTTTAATAAGACTAGTAAAATAATATAATGCTGTAATGCTTTAATTATTTGATAATAAAAATAATTTCTTTAATTGCTTATAATTTTAAATGACGTTTATAAAATATTCTATTTTACTGTTCTCTAAAGGGGTAAAAAATGATAATATATACATACATGCATACATATGTACATACATAGGTACATACATACATTTATATATGCATACCACAATACCGTTTTCTTTGATTTCTATTAAATCGTTATCTTTATTTCCTTGATTAAAGGTAATTTTTTTTTGTGATCAGAAAAATACTTAATTTATAGACTATGTGCATATATATATATTATAGGCATGCTTTAAATACAAAGCCGTAACTTCAATCATCACATTTAACTTATAGTTTATAGCATAATTTGATTAATATTTTCAATTGTCTATTTTTTATTTAGTTTCCATTTGCTCTCAGCATAACTGTTCTCATGTTATTTCAAATATTGTTAAATGCTTGAAAGTATAAACATTGGCTGTAAAATGAGCGTACAGAAATATAATGGGATATTTTTGCATAAAAAGAGACAGTGCCAACATAAAATACCCTTCTGGAGATATAGCGCAAATGTGAGCGTTAACAGAGTTCCATGAAATTGCCTAAGTACTGTTGACATAGGGCAGTACAGATTTGTACATAGTTACGTAGGTAAGTACTTATGTATGTACATATATTCGCAATTTTCTTTTTGTATAGCAGAAAATGCGTGCCACAGTCAGCAACGAAAATTATCAAAAATCAACAGAATTTTTTAACACTTTAACACATTCGGCATCATTTAAAATTAGCAGGTGCCTGCCAGAGAATCACTTAATTTTTTCATATAAAAATGAAGTGCGGATATTCCCGCTTTTTTCACTGCAGCATTGTTTAAACTATGTTGAACAAATGACGGGAATTCCCGCAGTAAGCATAAGCCCAGAAATTGGAGCATTTCATCTTTTGACGTTTCAGGAAAATTAATTTTAGGTCGCTTTCTTGTCGATGGTTTGGTTTCATTATTCTTCAAATTTTTTGCATAGGTATTGCTCGAAGAAACCAATAAATTCAACACGTCTTCATCAAAAAAATTTTGAAATATCATTAGTGGTGATGTGTCACTATTTATTTCACCACGAATGCCCCAAGCTTCTTTGAATGGAAACGATGGTATAGCCTTTATATTTTCTTGCCAAATATCATCACTTTCATTATAAAATTCAGCATTACTTTCAATATCGGGAGCACCTGCAGCATCATCCTCGTGACTAGAATCTTCCTGATTAGGTAGTTCACTATCAAAATCGCTGTCGTCATCCGAACTTGAATATCCCCAGAAGTCTCCTTCATCCGATGAATTTTCGTCTTCTCATTCTGCTAACGTTTCATCCACCAATTTTTGAAAATTTTTATTCGCCATATTTCATTTATAAAACACTTTATAAAACCGTAAAAAAATTGATTTATTAGTTTTACAACCGAAAATTAGCTCACGAAACTGATCGAACTATGAAAATCAATTAATTTTACGGGCATGCAGTTCTTATGGACTTAACGCGGGGATTCCCGCATTTCGTTTTATTGAAGACGTTTCTAAGCAAAACAAAATTAATTGAACGTTAAGTTTAAATGGGAATTCCCCTAATTGGAATTTGTGAAATGGGGTTTTGCTTGATGGTGTTAGTATTTTAGAACTTTATCAACACCAATTTTATACAGTAATAAAAAATTTTCCGTTTTGAGGGTAGAAAAATTCGATTTGAAAATTAGCGGGAATTTCCGCGATTAGTTTATTAAAGGACAAGTGAATGACGGGAATTCCGCAATTCAGCCGTTATAGCAGAATTTGAAGGACTATAAAACTAAACAATTTGTAATTTGAAAACATCTACTTTTTATTACAGTTAAAGGAATTTATTTTGAAGCTTCGCAACCCTATATATTCTATGTACTTTTCAATGTATCCGTTTTTTTTTAAAGAAATAAACGAATAGTTCGATTCTTACCTTTGGTTGATTCTACGTGAAGATAGCCATATATATAATAATAATAACAATTTGGCGCCTACACCATAGCATTATAATAAACATGGCTACACACGTGTGTACTTGGTGCAAGATCTTTTTACATATGGTGTAAATTTTTGTATAATGCAATATATCACGAGACCCTAACTTAAACCAATGTAAAGCTGCAAAAAACCAAAAAACCATTTGAAACTATAACAGAGTTGCTCGGACAGCAAAGGGCTGAAAAAAGAAGGAAAAACTCCAGGTACCCCCAGAACCCAAATTAAGATTGATCAGAGACTTACACGGCCACAACCGAAATATTTCCGCTGAATCAAACTATCGAAAATTCTGTCACATCTGTATTTCAAAACTAAAGCGCAAGACTGCTTATATCTGTGACACTTGTTTGAAAAATGTGTGCCTGCTATGCGGCAAGACTGTAGCCGAATAATGTTTGTTAATTTAGATAACTGACACTGTACAACACACTTCTGGGTATTAGAGCAAGTAACATTTTTTTTTAGAGATTGACTCATAAGTAAAAAATAAATAAGTACTCCGGTTTTCGAAACTGACCTCCGAAGTCGTTATATTGGGCTTCGAAGTGTGAAATTAGAATGTTGGTAAACAATTATTTTTAATTATTACATGTCATTAACTGAAAGAGTAAAAGTCCAAGTGTGGTTCGCCTTTTGGAACGACGTTTATTTTTTTTAAAACACCAAAAAAAGGTCAGATTCTGAATTAGAATTTTCATAAAATTTTAAAACTTGATCTATTAGGGGGGGTGCCAGAGCAAAATTTAATTGTGATAGGTAAATTTTGATCTCATATTCGTTTTTAGCATATCAAGAAACGTGGTATACATTTTTCATTTTTATGTAATCTAGAAATTTTTACCTTGCGGCGAGTTGGGCCTAGGGTGACTTGGGGCAAAATTTAAGTGTAAGAAGTAAATTTGAATCGAACTTTTATAAAATATCAAATTTTGAACTTTTGGGGCAAAGGTTAGGGGATGGAAGGGCTGGTTCAAAAACTAAGCGTGATGAGTGATATGATACTTCAGATTAGTTTCTAACACATAGAAAAACTCATGAAAAGGTACTTCTCCTTTCAGAAACAGAACGTTGTTCTTTTTTGTGTACTTGTGTATTTTGAATGACTATGAAACAGAAATTTGGAGTCAAATACCACACTCAGAGTGGTTAACTGCGTTCCACCTACGATATAAGAAGTTGGAGTATTGGAATGAGATTAGGAGTAAGCGATATGAAAACACTTGTTTATATTTAGTATTAACCTATTTTTGAAACACCAATCAATCACGTTATTAAATTCTGCTTGGATATTGATATAATCTGAAGCATTTGCCAGAGTAGTGTAGATTTTCAAATAGTCCACATATAATAAAAATTTTGAATAGTTAAAGCAACTAGATATATCATTGGTGAAAATTCGGAAGAGTAGGGAACCTAAAATGCTCCCTTGAGCAACACCTGAAGACGCAACGAAGGGGTAGAAAGCCGCATTGTCAACTACAACTACACAGTTTCGTGAAGAAAGATACGATTTTAGCCACACTAAAAAAAACTGAATGAAACCCGAAACGAGACAATTGCGAGCTTGAGATTGAATGACAAACTTTGTCAAACGCTTTAAAAAAAATCCGTATACAACGTGCCAACTTTTATACGATTGTTAACCGGCCGTTGTCGAGTATGTAACGAGGGCGCACCTTCGCTTTATTTCCAGGTTCGTATCTCCGCTTCGGCAAGTAGCGTCGAAAACGAATAGAAAATCTTTTTTCTAATAGCGGCCGCCCCTCGGCAGACAACGGCAAGCCTCCGAGTGTATTTCACAAAATTCAATTGCCGTTCGGGGTTGCCACTAATTATAAACGAAAAAGATTTTTTTAATCGATTTTTTAACGTATTGAGGCATAAGTAAAAAAGTAATTTCTCCGTTTTTCAAGGTTAGCCTATGAAATCTAAAAAGACAAAATGAAGTAAACTCAACTTTTTTCGGGGTATTGAACTAAAAAAATGTGTTTAGGTGATTGACACATAAATAAAAAAAAAATAATTCCTTAATTTTTCTAGGTTAGCCTTCGAAATTGAGGCAAGGGCATTATTATATGCAAACTACCAAAAAAGTAAGAAAAATGTGAGTTCCATCTTCTACTTTTATTTAGACGATATGTAACTTTTTTGTTCAAACTAATATTACACGGTCAAATATAAACCCAATATTGATTATATTATTATATGAAATAGGACGCTAATGTTATCCTTAAAAATTAATTTATAAAATTTTTTAGGATTGGTTATTTTCCTTAATTTATAAGTAAGTAAAATGATCAAAGATTTTCCTTTTGTCTAGTACCAAAACAAAGTTAAAACAATTATTATTTATACTTTTTAGTCTGTAAGAAATATTGTAATTCTAGATTAATAAATTAAATAAATAAATAAATACCGCCCATAAGTTTGGCAGTAACGAAACGTTGATTTTTATAACTTTTATGAAGATGGAATGGTACTACGACTTTTTTTGTATACACCAAAATGACGAGTAGTCAAAATATGTCAGTAAGTCGATTTGGGCACGTTATAAAAATCGGCATTTCCCCCACTACCACTTTATTAATTAAAAATATATGTGCAAAGCAGTAAAAAAAAAATCATCTGTTGGTAAACCTTTTTATATATTTCTGCGTTAGGTAAATATACAAACCCACAATATCCCTATTTTAACCGGCAATAAAATAATTGGCTACCTCCAGTCAAAATACACGTAAAATAAATTTCGAATCGAGGGCGTGCATGTCAAATGCAGTAGCAGCAAAAATATTTGATATTATGGGAAATTTTTAAATTGCATACTCGTGTAAGCAAAAAAAAAAACAGCACAACTACACGATATAAGTTAAAATAAACTATACATATATTTATATGTGTGAATATCTATGTACATACATATAAGTTTTTTGTTTATTTGTCGCTTTGGAGCTAGCCACTTAGCAGTTGCAATATATTCCCATACATATGAACAAAAGTTTGAACATCCAAAGTGCCTGTGAAGTTGGTACGCCGCATATGCTGGCAAAAGTGGCGAAATTGTAAAAATCTTGAAAATTTTATGGCACTTATTTTATTTTTCTTTATATGTATGTATGTGTGTTTGCACTTCAATATATCGTTGGCATTCTGCACCTGGGTGCATTCACTTTAGTGGGAATATTTTATATTTTAAATTATTTTATTTGTATTAGCGAAAGTGGTCAGCCACTTCTGGTCATGATGGGAAGTATACGGAAGTATGTACATAGCTGTTGATGCGGACGTATTTAAGTATACATACGCACATATGTATATACATACACAGAATTAAAGATTGTAGAAAATTTAAAGAGAGTAAAATTTTTGAAGCTAGTTTCGTTACATGGCTGAAGCGAAATATATAAGGTAGAAAAAGGAGAGAGTGAAAAAAAAAGTGACGTATGTATACCAAACAATAAGAATCCTTTCTGGGAATATAAAATTTATGTATTTTTGTGAGTTCCACTTCGTCGAAAACTATTTACCGCACAGAGACAAAATGATGCATCAAATTAAAGTGCATGGTCAGAAGTTTTGCACAAACTTTTTCAGATTTAGCTTTCCTTAACCCTTCTGTTACATTCAAAAAAACTTACACATGTGATATTCGGAAATGACCTTACCTGTGTTTTACCTGGATATCAGTATAAAAGTTTATAATTTTAATAGAAGTTTTTAAAATTCATTAGTTTTATTGATTATTAAGCTGTTATAAATACATATTTAAATACATTAAATACATTTTTTTAATTTGAATGCTCCAAACAATAGGTGTTTGACCACAAACCGGTAAAAATCAATTATTACTCCTTACGGTGCCTACCAAAGTAATTCTTTTTTTCAATAACTCCAGTGCCAAATCCCGAGTAGTAAAAAAGTTGTCGGTTGTAATATTCCGCCCTTCATACCCACTAACGAGATCCAACACAACGCGCTGGCCTTGGTTCCGTTCCGGTGGAGCAGAAGCTGACTTCTTCCCTAAATAAATTTGGAAATTAAGGCAAAATTTTGTACGCAGATCCGCAGCTACCCATGCTTTCATGCCATATTTGCTTGGTTTACTTGGCATGTAAACTAAAAAGGGGCATCTGCCCCTAAAAGGAATTAAACGCTCATCTACTGTTATATTTTCGTATGGAACAGAAAGTAGCGGTAAATTAGCCACCCACTTCTAATACAAATCGCGAATCGGAGCAAGTTTATCATTCATTCTTTGAGCCCTTCGATTATATCTGTCATCGAACCTCAAAACACGACTAATTTCAAGAAACCTGCCAAGTGACATTGTTGGTCGGCCGTGCACTTCATCCCAGAGGCTTCGAATACTTTCTCCGTGTGAACGATATACTCCTGTAAAAAAAATACATTTGTGCCTTTGTTTTAGCCATAAATACGGAAAATTATATTGATTTAACTACCTGCTAAAATTAAAATACCCAAATATGCATCGAGTTCTATCTCATCAATTTTTTTTTATATGTAGCTCCAATTTTTTTTTCGCCCTCTATATTGCTGAATTGTATTATAATTTGCTTTAGTTGGCACGTGAAGCATTGATCGAATGATTCCTTGATAGTAGAAATACGATGTACTGCATATGCAATAACTCCCTGTCTTCCGCGGATTATATTTTCTATTCTGGCCCTGCCACTATTGTGCCCAACTGGCTTCATTGACCACTCAATAGCTCTATCCTTGCAATAATACATAGGAACACTGCTTTCATTTTCCAACGCAGGTACTATTTCTTCATCGTTATCAGAATCTAAATATTCGTCAGAAGATCCTTCTGATTCAAATTGTTCCACTATATAATCTTCATCCCCATCTTCACTACAGTCATCAAAATCCTCATCATTGTCAATGATCTGCTCTATTTGGCTTTGAGTCAGATGATTTGGCCTCTAAACCAAATTTTCATAAATAAACACACCAATAATAAATAAATATTATAATAAAAATACTTACAGAAGCTTGGAATCTTTCCATTTTTATAAGAATTTAACAAATACAAGCTTTTGCAGCAAAAAACTTAGCCACAAAAAAGGCGCGAAATATACACTTTATATGTAAAACAGCTGATGGTCACCGAAATCAAAATCATTTTTTTTATGCTTTTTCTATTGGATTTATGTCAGTACACAAAGTCATGAAAGGAAATTGTGAAATGTTGTTAATATTAGCAGATATGTATGATAAAATTCAACAAAAAAAGGTCATGAAATGACCGGAATGTAACAGAAGGGTTAAACCACTTACGAAATATTTGGCTGGAAAGATTTATAAATTTGTACATTGAGCGAAGCACTGGTACAATCATTTCGATAGGAAGCGCATCAGCGGGACGATGGGCATAAGAGAATGAACAACTGTCCCGTTTATTCGTTTGCGTCTGCTTTTGTTGTTTTCTTTTTGAATACCAAGCAAAGCAATTGTTTGTTTCTATAGGCAGCGCAAAGCAAAAAGAAGTTGCATACTTCCACCATTCCATAAAAAAAAAAATATTTTAGCATATTTTACAATACCAAAACTAATATAACATTCTCTGATCCAATCATGTTTTTAATTAACGCTCTTTTGGGGCAAGTTAGAGAAGTAGATGCAGATAAAATAAACAGACGAGTTGTTCCCAATTTCAGATTTCAATTCCACAGTGCGATTTTAAAAATTTCCAGTTGAAGTGAATAAATGTACTCGCAATTTCACAAATTTCCCATATTGATTGTTGTTGAAATTAATCTTTCAGGGAATGCATGATTTTTTGATTAAAAAATTACATAAATGACACCTAAAGATAACAATGAATATTCTTAAAAATATTCCAGTCGAAAACAATTACTCATTTTAACGCCTTTTGAAATTTACTTTTTATTTCGTTGACAACAAAGGCACCAGATTCAAATCACAAAACTAGAAAAAATAATATGAAAATGGGAGTACAGCTGAGAAAAAACTATTTCCTTTGGTTTAAATATTTCAGTAAAAATTAAAGGTGATTCACTCAAATTTAATATAAAGTATTGGGTTGGAGAGCGAAAGGTGTGCGGGACACCGAAGAAAAAATATAGCACATTTGTGTATCCGAAACCACTGTAACACACTCTACCGAATTTGATGCATTTTATTGATTTTAAATTAATAAGCAAGCGTCGCCAACTCCCAATTTTTGTACTGTTCGAAATTACAATTGATAAGTCTCAAGACTATACTCTAGCAATAGTTAGTGGTTTTTTTTTAAATAAGGATTGCCTAACGTCAAAACTTTGACGTACGTTCATCAAATCACAAAAAGGGAACACAAAATTGCAATTGATTAATAATTATAACCATAATAATTTAAGGAGAATGAATTTTTATAAAATATTTGAATAAATAAATACTGTCACCTAACTTGGTTATATTAAATGCATTGTTTCGATCTTTAATTTTCTATAAAACAAGCAATACATAAGTAGTTGGATGTGGTAACTGGCTTAATTTCGACCATTTTTTAATAACTACCAATAGGCGTAAAAATAGTTAACAAATAATAAGTTTTCCTTTAGTAAAAGGGTAGCTACCAAAGGCTTATTTGTGCCCAATAATAGTTAGCTAGTAGCTAGCTATCAACTAATGCAGAGGCAACCAGTGCTGGATTTTTCCGGCCATCGCCATACAAAAGTATTTACCTTTTCTCAAAGAGAATACACAATTACTAGTTAGCTTTAGTATTTCCGTAAACAGAGTAAAGTTAGGCTTAAGCAACCTTCATTTCTTGGAAGAATAGATAAAGTACACATAGACATACATACATACATACATCATCATAATCAAACTTCTAAGTATGGTGAAAATGTTTGTATTTTCTTATAAATATATGAACGGAACGGCGCACACAGGAGTATTCAATATCAAAATCCGGACAAAAGTAAAAAAAAAAGTAGAGTATTGTTCACTTATTTGTGCTGTTTGCATACCTCAGTAACCGAGCTAACTAAACTCGTTTTCAAACAATAGCTGCGAACCCCCTGCTCGCGAAACAGGTAGTCGGACTCTCGTCGATGTCGAATGCTCACGCATCTTTAGTTTCGATACGTTTTTATCAGCAACTTTGAAGTTTGTGTTCGTTTGTGTTCTGAGTAATTTGTGGAATAACTAATAATGGATACGGAAGCCCAAGGTATGTACTGAATTATTACATTAAAATATACATATATTTTATTGATATTTAATTTATAATTGAGATGACAAGCACGTAAAGACAAGTATGAATATTAATTTATATTTTTTAACAAAAGAGGTATTTTTGTTATAGTTCCGGGTCCGATCTGGCGAATACCTTTTTTTTATAGTTAACTTTACATCTTAGTCATGTCACGCACATAAAAATAAGTCACCCATCTTATCACCATTTTTTTTTATGACCTTTTATAATTTGGAGGTATTTACATGTAATTTTTTTCCAGCAGTTAAAAAAATGTTTTTCATTTCAGGTTTCGTATCAAATGATTTTCAAGGATGGCAGCAAACGAAAATTGGATCAAAAATTGTCGGATGTAGAAAAAACACTACGGGAGATCACGAAATGTCCCGATACTGAGTTTCGGACATTGACTAATGATCTGAGACATTTTAAATCGGATTTTGAGTTAAGGTGGACTACAGCCAATAACACCGAAGCAAGATTCCTATTAAAAAATGAAAACTGGCTAGATGGTGTTATAACAGTACACAGTTGGTCGACAATATCTAAATTAAAACAAGGACGACCAAAAAAGTCGTTTCAAGAATTAACTGATCGCAGTAAAAGACGACAAACAAGAGAACTTAGGGACCACGTGGATGTTGAAGAATTAACATATGCTGCTAGTGTTAGTCAAAGAAAATCCGGAAATGTACAAGCTTCGAAGTTTATAAAAGAAGTCATTACCTCCCCAACAAGGGCGAAAAGGCTTAAAAAGAGGCTCTCTGGAGGTCAAAGCGCTGCTGTAAAGAAACATTCACCATCGGAAGCTTTATCTCTTTTCATTGAGTGTGACTTAACCAAGAGACAATACGAAATACTACACGAATCCAACAAGAATATTTATCCATGTTATTCGCTAATTAAAGAAGCCAAAAAAGAGTGCTATCCTAAGGAAGAATCTATGCGTGTTACCGAAACTTGTGCAGAAGTACAACTGCAAGATTTATTAAATCACACAGCTTCAAGACTGTGCAAATACTTAGAAGAAATATTTGAAACATGTGATTTAGAAGAACTTCTACATATGGAACTTATTTCAAATGGGGTTGTGATGGCAGTCAACAAGCGAAATTTCAGCAAAACTTTCAAAGTGACTTAGAGGCTGATGACTCAAACATTTTTCAAAGTTCATTAGTTCCAGTGAGACTACAATCGATAATTGGAGATAAAAAGAAAATTTTATGGCAGAACCCAACGCCTTCTTCGCCACAATTCTGTCGTCCAATTAGAATACGATTCTTACACGAAACTGTCGACATCACAAAAGATGAGATAAAGTATGTAGAAGATCAGGCGAAAGAATTGACAAAGACACAGATTACAAATACGAATGGAACTGTAATGTACGTTTCACACTCCCTGGCACTGACAATGGTAGATGGCAAAGTATGTAATGCAGCTACAGGCACAACATCTACCATGAAATGCTATATATGTGGAAAAACTTCCAAATATTTCAATGACTTTACAAATACGAACACTGAAAATCCTGAAGCACTCAGATTCGGAATTTCATTATTACCTGCAAGAATTAGGCTTTTTGAGACTCTTTTGCATATTGCATACAAATTGCCAAATAAAAAATGGCCAACATGAAAAAAATATTGTAAAAGCGACAAAAGAAAAAATTCAAAAGGATTTCAGAACAAAAACAGGACTGATAATAGATATGCTTAAGGCTGGTTTTGGTAATTCTAACTCAGGAAATACATCCAGAAGGTTTTTCAGCGATCCAGAAACAGCTGCAGAAATCACAGGTATCGACATTCGCCTCATACAGAGACTCAGAATAATTTTAGAAGCAATTTCTTCTGGATATGATATCTATGTCACAAAATTCGCGAAGTTTGCAAATGAAACTGCTGAACTGTATGTAGAATTATACGACTGGCATCCGATGACTCCTACACTTCATAAAATACTTGTGCATGGTCCTGCTATTATTAAAGATGCCCTTTTGCCTATTGGACAGTTGTCAGAAGAAGCAGCAGAGGCCCGAAATAAACATTTTAGATGTTACCGACAAGATTTTTCTAGAAAATTCTCACGGGAACTTTGTAATAAAGACGTATTCAACAGACTTCTGCTGACTTCTGACCCATTTTTGAGCTGTGGACGAAAACGGCAAAAAATAAAGACCAGCGGGAGTTTCTTACCAGAAACAATAGAGTTGTTTTTAGAAGTGGATCAGTACGAAATTTCAGACGTTTAGTTGTCAATTTCAAAATAAATCTTATGTAAAAACATTAGCACTAGTATTTAAATACAACAGACAGTTATAAGATAACATTCTATGCCATTTCCAATAAGAAAAGAGCAAAACATATTTTTGACCGGATTTTGAGGTTGAATACTCCTGTGTGCGGCGTTCGTTCGCCATCACATCACGTGAGAACGATCAAACCGATTTGATTAATTTTTCCTGTTAAATTAACTGTGACCCGAGTTGTATTTGTATGAAACAAACTTGCAAAAAAAACTTGCAAATTTGCAGAAGATATACTAAAATAGGATCTGTAGTGGTTCGAAAAATCGTATTTATCGCCTGATGTAGGTCATATGCAGTATATAGGTTGGATGTGTAAAGAAAATTCGTTTGGGAAAATAAGACTCGGTAGGTAGTGCTGAAGTCAACATAATTGTAAACATCATTTTTAGGAACTTATTTGATTCATATTTGAAATGGAGATTAACTAATGGCTAAGAAGTATGTTGATTTAAAAATTACCTAGAGAGATGGCTAGGTAACAAAATATTTCCAAAAATAATATTTGTTGACCTACTAATACACTGAATTTTGCATTAAGCTAGAAATGCCTTATAATGCCTTCGATACGATGGAGAAATAAAATAGCACGCAGATCTCAAACTAATGCAAGTCAAAGGAATTTGCGATCTGGGACTAAGTTATATGAAGACCCAAATAAGATCAAGCGGAGTTATATATCCCAAACACGTACGCACACAAGGCGAAAGGAAGACTTCAAACGATCATGATATGCTTCGAATGTGACTTCCTCGGATAACAAAACGCAATCGCGTGACAGATAATTTGAATTGCCGTGCAGCTCTACATCAAATACTCATCGAATTTTCGATAACAGTACAAACCAATCTATTGTTATTGCATCCATAAGCTTTATGTGCTCGCATTATAAAGTAATGAAATTCAAAAATGGAAGTCCTGGTTTGTGTTGTGCAAGTGGTTGCACCACCAGAGCCATTGCGCTTTGTAGTCTAAGGGACAGGATCAGATTCCGAAGAAACATAGACGAGCGTTGTGTACATAACGCATGGAGACTATTGTGAATAACTGATGGTGAACATTACCCAATTGAAGCTGTCATTAATTTTTTCTAAAATATTTCATAACTTACTTTAGCTATAACAAGAGTTCGCAAATATTGTGGCTATGAGTATTCACTCAGCTGATAATAATAACTGAATTAAGCGGCTAATTATAAAACAAAAATAATACTAATGATATGTACAGTTTCCCTACTTCTACGCGTATAGACACTGCACAAACATTTTTTTTTTTTTTTTTAAATCTTAGTTTCTCCATTTCGTGCACACGGTCGCTTATTACAAACTGCAAATAAAGTGAATTGCTTCTATAAATATCTGGTACTTCCAATGCGCTGGAGTCCTTTCCTTCTTCTGCTACCAATCAGCTTTTAAAGCGAGGTTGGCGTCTTTTTATTAAATAATTCTGATCTATTTTACTTCCAAATCCCACCACCCATTTAAATTTGTGTTCTAAAATAATCTGTGCACTTTGTCGTACAAATAGAATTATAACTAAATAATCTCCAAGGATTCAGTCGAATATAATTTTCCCAATAAAGTTTTTAATTTTACGTAAACTGCAACACGCCTTTCCATTTAAGTTAATAATCGAATTTAAATAAAGCAACAAATGTACATGCATCATACATACTTTGAAACTTTTTGACAGTTTTGACTTTCCTTTCGTTTCATTTATCGATTTCAGTATAGTATTTATTATTTGGGTAACTTGCAAAGCACTCGCTTACACTGTCGAAAAAAAAATTGTTACATATTGGAAAAATTTCACAAAACATGTGGAGCGCACGAAAGTGAAATCTGGGAGTGTTTTTTTTTTAGCGTTGGTTAGTTTTACGGCGGTAGCGCAGGTTTAGGTGTGCTGAAAGTATTTGAAAATTACAACAAAAAAAAAACGAAAAGCACCTGCAATAAAAAAAAAACAAGCAAGAGAAAACTCAAACTTTTTAAAGTTAAATCAATTTACCATGCGTATTTATGACAAGAATTCAATTTAGCTTGCAAAAGTGTGTCACGCATATGCAGCACATACATAGATACACACCTATACGAGTATATACATATGTATAACAAACAAAAATTGCACATTTGCTACCCAGCAGTTCAATGGAATTGGTTTCAAACTGGCGATTTCGTAAGCTCTTGTGAAGTGTGATAATAAAAGATAATAATTCTAGAAAAGTATTATAATTATTTGCGTCGCATTTTCAATTCTAGCAATTTCATCAGCCACAAAATAGCCAGCTATTTCCCTTGTATCAAAACAGAAACTACTCCGCTGAGTATGAAACACACACTAAAGGCCCGTTCACATAGGACTTTTGCTTTGCTTTGCTTCAGAGTTTCGCTTTGACAGATAAGTTCAATACATGATGTTATATGAGTCCTGCTAAATACAAAGCGAGAAAAGTAGAGCAAAGCAAAGCGAAGCAAAATTATGGGCAACTCTCAACTTTTGTACGCTTTGGCAATCAGCTGTTATCATTTCCATTTTATTTTTATTTTGGCGTGCGTATACACACTACAGACACTCGCGAATTTCAAACATTAGTAGCATAACTACTACTACTTCCATGATATCAGTAAAATTCATTTTTTTATTCTATCTTTAAACAAAACACTCTGTACAAACACAAATCGCAACTCAACAAACTACTAACGCAGAAACTGTCAAAGCGTTCTATGTAGCTGACCTTCTACGCCTCACGCTTTGTTGTTAAAGTTCGAACTGCCAAGCAAAGCGAGGAAAGTTCTATGTAAACGGCCCATAAGTTCCAAAAATTTTTGACACGCGCATATTACATTCGTCAAAGATAAAAGAACTGTAATGCGATTAAATTACTGTTATTCTCTTCACCTTCCCACCACCAAAAATAGATAATCATTTTATTTCATTATATTTATTGGACAATTACGCAAAAAGTACAGGATGAATATTGAAAATATAAGTATACAATTTTGTAAGCCAAAAGATCATGACATGGAGTAGGGTATAGACAAAATCTGTATTTTATCTCGCTGGGCTAGAAAATCTGTATTTATAGTCCGAGTTTGATGAAATTAAATAACTTCTACTGCAGCTATGATGAGGAAATTTTATAAATGGATCCACTAGATGGCGCTATAATCATGTTATTGATAAAATCCGTATTTATCATCCGATTTTGATGATATTGGAAATATAAGCCGCTGCGTTTAGAATTACTTTTAGATAAAATTATTTTAGTTCAAAAAAATTCAGAATTTATACAGCATAATATGATCAAAAATACACTTACCAAAAATAAATTCATCAGACGGATATACAGTTGATATTTCCAGAAAATCCCTATTAATTATTCGACAAAGTTCAAGCCCAACAGGCTTTCTGTAGTTAAAAAATAATTATCTGTACTCATAGTCGAGACAAAGTGGACTCTTAAGTTAGTTACAGCTATTTTGAATAGATATCCCATAAAAAAGTGTGCCAAAAAACTGCTAGTAACTTAAGGGTTCAATTCTTATTAAGTGTGACTTCATTAGCATTGTTTTTAAACTCATCATCAGTAAAACAAAACAAATGGACGGCGACTTTAACTAGTCATGTGAATTCCGACTGTCGATTATAAATTCGATGAAATTGAGTATCGATCTGTAAATACATTTTTGACAATTGAGGGGGTGACGCCGTGAGAAATCGCACAACATTTAGATGCTGTGTGAAGGAATTCGATGTCCTCATTTAGCTTCAAAACAAGTGCTGGTGTTTCAAATGCTGTCATGAGTTCATTTCGATCTGACTCCTAAAGAAAAAATATTAACACTGTTCATAAAATGAAATCAGTTGTTTTAAAGCATTTTGATGGCAAAATCGGAGGTTATTTTTTATAAAATTATAGCAGTGTACTGAAATAAAAGGAGTTTATATTGAAAAATAACCAAAGTAGTTTGAGACCCAATCTATATTTTATAACTATGGCCCGCAACTTGTAGCCCTCTTCTGTGTAACTGTAATTCGATGCATTAAACAGTTCAATAGATATTTTGAATTCCGAATGATTTCTTATTCGAATGAAATTACTGAACCCATCCATCTAGCCAAGTGTCTAAGCTTTTTATGTTTTCGGTTTAAAGCTCGTTGCCGAGAGAATTTCCAGAAAATTGTGTTGAGGCTTATTTTCAAGAATTTATTTAATCCATTAAGATCTTCGTAAATACGGCGTATTTAACCTTTTAAGAAAAATATCAACCAAATATATTCAAAAAATCGCTAGCCTGTTCTAAAAAAAAACATTCACTGCAAATTTTGCCAAATGATCTTTATAAAATAATTTCATATTGGGTCACTTAAAATATCTCCGCCATTTTTGAGTAAATTTTTTGAACAAATTTTTTTTTGTTGAAAATCAGTTCTTGAACATTATTTTATTTTGTTAATTTTCGAGTAGCTCATAATCCCATCGCTATATAACTTCTGTGGTTTATGGTAAAAACACCTGCACAAGTCAATTGATGCATACACCGGAACACTTTGGTCACTGATCAGTGACTCATTGATTACTGATCACTGAGTGTGATATTTTATTATAAAAATGTCGCGTTAAATTGCGCCGAAAAATTAACGCTACAGAACTTTGAAATATATTTTTTCTGTCGACGCTACGTTTTTGACTTCTTATATGCCCCTCGGCAGGCAATGGCAAAACTCCTAGTGTATTTCTGCTATGAAAAAAAAAGACTTCTCACAAAAAAACATTCGCCCTTCGGAGTTGGCGTAAAACTGTAGGTACCTCAATATCAAGACGGACACCATACATTGTATAGCGCCAATTAAGTAAGTAAGTAAGTATCGTTTATTCGTGCTCTTTGTTTGAAAAATTTGTGGTATTTCCATCTGCCATATTAGAGAAAAGTCGTTGAAAATAAACAACTATTACTAGAATTCATCATTAATTTTTTTTGCTGGAAAAGAAGATAGCACACAGAAACAGCTAATTACTTTTGGATCACTAAGTTATCACCCTTTTTTATGATATATTTTTAGTAATCTTGATCTTTAAATTTTGGCAACGTGATCAGTGATCAGCTTGCGTCGCCCTCTACCGAACTTGACCAGCAATCCTAAGTGGCAAACTAATCCGCTGGAAATGCAACCCTGCTCAATTTATGCTGCAAGTCAACACTGTCTCATGACATTTAATTTTTGATATTCATTATTTTGCTTTTACTGCCATCGACTGATCTAAAAATCAAGTAATCATTTTTTGTACCTCGCATTACATTAAGTAAATAGTAGAGTTCACTCAAGTGCGGTTTTTTATCTGCCGAGTTTCGGTGATTGCGCCTCGTTAATTTTTTACTATCAAGAGAGTTTTGCAAATACCAAAATAAATGGTAGGCTAAACTGCGGTGTGTATTAAAATGTTCGAAAATTTTAAGAGATGCTTTGATTGTCTCACTCATTTCGTTTGGGAAGCTCGACGCCAAATGAAACCAAGTAAAACGAGAGATTTCGTTTTCTCAAAGAAAATCGTACAAATTTTATAGTAAAATATCGCCACATGATGTACTTTTTTCTGATAATACACTCATTTTCGTATCAATATAACTTTTTGCCCGAGCGACGAATTACAGAACTTTTTTCACTAAAAACGAAGACCGATGCAATTGGATTAAAGATGCCAGATATTTGGGCGTGTAGAAACAGAATTCCTGGGGGACTTCATACGACCCGATATTTCCATAGAAAAAAAATATAAAAAAAAATAAACCTAAAAATACGAAGCTCACTTGCATTAAGAAGTTAAAATTTCAATTTTCGGATTTCTAGATTCATATTTTTGCATACTTGGCAAATTAAAAATAGAAGGGTTTTTGTGGAAATATTGGATTTTTCTTTGCAAACATTCAGGTAAATAATTTATAAATTAATCAAATGAATTTAGCGGGGTAATGTAAAACGCTTTAGAGACTGTATTATGTGGGTTTACAACTTTCGTCCTGACTTGAAATAATTTCACCCACCAACAATGACCTTGAATTTATTTTCCAATGCTCTGCGAGCACTTGAGGAGCCACAATATTGATGTGGAAACTGAAAGTTGCAAAACTGCTGGGTTATTTATACAAACATACATAAATCGTTCGCGTACACAAGCAGATATTTTGTTATAAATATTGGTTCTTGGAAAACGCACATACATAGATAAATACACTTACGGTCAATAAAAACGCACCACCACATATAATTGAAATAAGATCACATGAGCAATTTGTTTATAAAGTTAGAATATTAGGGCCATTTTTTTTTGTTTGGCAACATAGTGTAAATTAGTTGTCCCCAAAATTTTTTTTCGAAAATGATTTTTGTAAGAAATAGCCAATTAATTAAAGAAATTAACAAAAATGTACATTCGATGATATTCATGATTAATTAAAAGAAAACAATGTGAAGTCAACTTAAAGCGACTAAATCATTTTCACCACTAACGGTAAAAGTATAGACTTCACAATAGGCTTTCCTAATAACGAATCGTTCCTCCTTTAGCCTTAATAACTGCCTTCATTCTTGAAGGCATGGAATTCACTAGGACCGCAATTGATTTCCTTATAATGGGACCATACCAAACCAGTTCTAAAATCTTTATCGAGTGAATTTTATTTGTTGGCTTCTGTTTAGCAACTTTACACTTCATAATGTGCCATAAGTGCTCAATAGGGTTTAAATCTAGCGAGTTTCCAGGTCAATCCAAACGTTGAATCCCTAGATCGTTAAATGTATTGGCCAACTAAAAATTAAAAAATTCGAGCTGAATAGAATCATATACACCAATATTGTATAGATGTTTTATGCAAGATTTGTTTCCAACCAAAACTTACCCATTTTGCACGATGGTATGGCGCAGAGTCATCCTGGAAGATTAAGCGATCCGTATAAGAATAATGCTTGATGTTATGGTTTTAACAGCATAAAACATTCCCCATAAAATTTTGGGGAATGCGGCTGAAGTGACAGTCCTTGGCTGGATATAAATCCGGGTCGGTTCAAAGCGGTCGCTTAAACTTATCTGCCGCGGTATGTTGTCTGTTCTCTCAGTTGACTCAGTAAAAGACGAACAATAGTTGAATGGCTACAACCAATTCTAGCTGCTATTTGCCGAGAAGATAACTTTTTTTCATCTAATGCCAATCACGCGTCAATTTCTTCCGATTATTTGCACAACTTTTTAAATACACAACCAAAACACGACTGTAACTGAACACCGTGCAACCCTATTTCATAAAAAATAATTTATTTCTCAGCGCTTACCAAATCTAGTAGACATTTTTTCAAATTTACTGTTATATAGCTGAAGATATTCTACCAAGGTTGTGGTGCGTTTTTATTGACCGCAAGTGTATATAGATATGTACATACACGTATTTACTCATAGAAAGGTTTCACATTCACTTTTATGTTTTATGTTATTTCATTCACTCTGCTTGCCATACTTAACAACTTTGGGTTTTAACTTAATTTGGCAGCGCAATATTTGACAAAAACTTTCCAGCACAACGGGAGCTATTCGTTTTTGCCATTTTGCGGTGCTCAATTTACCAAGCATTTGTTGTTGTCCTTGTTGTTCCTTTTTTCACCTTCTATTCTCAGAAACTTTTGACATTTTTATGTGCAGTGAGCGCAAATCCATCAGTGACATTAGGCTTTATTGGCAAAAACAAAATCGACCAAAGCGCGAAAGTGTCAAAGTTTTTATGTGTGAAATAAAAAAAAAAAAACAGAAACGTACTGCGTTACAAAAATCATGCAAAGGAAGTTTTATAGGTCAGAAAAGAAAAAAGTGGCAACAAAACGCGCAACATTTTAAAATTTAATAACAGGTGGTGTGCGGAAAGCGCAAAATTTCGATATCAGCAGCGTTCTATTGTAATCGAGTGACAGAAAAGCACACTGCAACACAATTAAAATTCAATTTTAGTTGCAAAAATAAGCCTGATAGTATTTGATGAAACGTCAAAAAAAAAATGATTCATTTAAAATGCGATTTATTTCAAGATATACATAAAAGAAGTAAATTCAGATTTCCTTCAAGGATATTTTTCTAGACAGTTTCGTTATTGCTTTAACTCGTGGGACAAACTCGTACTTATTTTTTCGAATGATGTATCTCCCGAAGATTCAATGTTTCCAGTGTAAACTACAGCTAACCGTCAATAGGAGCGACAACGACATCCAGTCCTAAAATTACACTTGAAAATCGTAGGTCTTGTTTCTTTAATGTCTATTAAAATATTTTATTTTGGATACTGCTCCATTTCTTAAAAGAAGATGCAAGCGCAAGCCGAATACCCGTTACTCTCTGGGAAATATGTCCACCGCCTACATTATGAAACTCTCTCGCAGAGGCAGAAAAGCGAAGGTGACAATTTTACCAACTTCACCACACAAGAGTGATCTGCTACAGAGTATTGAACTAAAAGTTCACCTTAATGTATCCGTAAAAAATACAAGAAAAATGCCGAACAAAAAGACTCACATTCGAGTGATAGTAATGAAAATATTAATTTCAACGACACAACAGATGATGAGGAGTTTTCAAATATTCCGCGCACAAAAGACACCTCGTGCAATCACTGCAATAGGGCTTATGTGGATGATCCACATTCCAAATTAAAGAGCTACTAATTTTCTTTACGATTCTTCAAAAGAATAAACTCATACATATACCGGTACTATATCACATTAGCAATACCTGCCAATTTTTTTATGACAAACTTTATGGGTTTGCCATATTTTCACAAATATCTCTAAAATTTCAAGTCAAAATAATATTTGTAACATATCATCTGTGAGCTACATTAAAATCGGTTGAGTTTCAACAAAATTTCTCACTTTAATAGGAGCAAAATAAATAGGAATACCCCAATACCAGCAGTTACTTTATGGTTTTTAGCGCCATCATCGCATCGCGAATATCATGCATTTATGCCACTGAGAAAACATTATTTAGATTTCTCTTCGAACTGGGTTTTTACATACGAATTTATTTCATCGTCGTCCACAAATCTCAATAGATGAGAACTTTACTTTGAGCTAGGTCCGAACTGTGCGAGAGAAGCTGTGGTAATTCCGCAAGAAGTTCTTTCAACGTATTTCTTTTTTAGCAAGGAATTTAATCACAGAGTGGTACTCAAAACTTCAGGAATTTCCTGTCTTCGTTAGCATAGTGTTAATCCTTGACACAAGAACAACTTTTAATATATGTACATATGTTCAGTTTGAATCAATTAATGTTATCCTTAACTAAATAGATACCTTTGATCGCGAGCATATCTGACACCCTTCCCATATCGTTCCATTGGGATAATAATGTACTCTAAGGTGGTGCAAAACCGCATGGAGAAAAGTAAAGTAAATAAATTGTCGGTCAAAATTACGCATGTATTTTAAATGAGAATAAAAACTGTTTCGAATTATTGAAAATCAACATTTTTCAATCGCAACACTTGTTTCCTCTTTAGAAGACTTCAAGGCATAATACCTAATTTTGTATTTAACAATTTTTTCGTATATCCGAGCTCACTAGTGCCCAGAAAATTATAACTACATACGGTGACTCAAACAACATGGAGATTTGTTTACAATATTTGCAATGTTTTTAACCCTTTCGATCCTTCTGGGACTCTATAGTCCTACGACATGTTCATAAGCCCCAGAATATCTTAAATCTAATTAAAAATGGGATAAAAAAATTCCAAACGTGCTCTTTTCTTCTTTTTCATTTTATTCCGTTATTCGCCAACTGTGATCAGTTAAACAAGTGATACCAAAATTTTTCTCCTGAAAATAATAAGTTAATTGTTCTGCCCGTTGGCAATTCTAAAATTAAAACATATATTTATTTATTTTGGGATACGTATGCCCCTTCACTTCTTAATAGTGGAACATTTAGGCCTTAATAAAGTCTTGTGGGCCATATTACATAAAATAATTGATTTTCGTTGTACAGGTTTTTTCAATAGGAACGCTACAAAAGTTTTTTTTTAAATAAAACAAAAACGGTTTGGGATATGAATTAAATTCTTTATTCCTGTGAATTAAAATATGACGAAAATATGCGACGATGAAATAAATAGCACTAATCTTGGAAGAGGATAGAAATGATAATTTATTGTTAAGTGATTTTAGTAGTGGTATCGATGATGTTTATAGTTCCTCGATAACCGAAAGTGACTCTGAAATTGGCTTGGATCATTAGAAGGTATTCAATGCTATGACGAAAGTGTCACCTAGAAAAAGGACCAACTCAAAGTAATAAAATCATATGGTGAAAACTATTAGGAAATTATTATGCGAAAAAAATCACTTACTAATAGCTAACAATGCAAAATTATAGAAAATGTTCATTGCACAGTGCACAAACGAAATGCTTGATTTACTGAATAAATAAGTCGAAAGTTACACAACAAAGGAGAACCTCTGCAGATCCAGGGGAAATTGACATGGTACATGGATGGTTTTTTATAATGACTCATCATCACGTCCTGGCAGTTAGATGCTATTGGACAAAAAATGAGTCGTATATACATACATATATTCCCGTAAACGTTTTATGATTATAGTACTATATTTTCACCCTATTGATAAGCCTTTTGATGCGGGCAAAATTTATTATATAGATTACGTAGTGAACTGTTAAAAAGAGCACTAAATACCTACCGCGTTGATAGTACTTTTCAAAGTATTGATGAATCTTTAACCAAGTTGAAAGGAAGATCGGCAATCAAGCAGTAAATGGCGACGTAGCCGATAAAAATGTGACTTTCTCGCTAGTTACTTATAGGGAATGAAGATTAGCAGTGAAAGAGATAAAACCGCACAACGTGGTACCAAAGAATGTATATTAAAAAGAAGATACATGGCTTTTCGTTTCCTGTGGCAAGAACTCTTGTCCGATTTTACCGCACCAGAAACCAAATGGATCTAATCAGATTCTAATATCAATCAGCAAAAGCCAAAGTAGTTTTGTTACGGTGAATCGAACGAGATTTTCTGTTAGATAAATGGTGGGCGTGATGCAACGTCTCTGAAATCTATGTTTTTTGGTGGTACACTCGGATAATGAGTGGTAAAGTAGCTCGCAAAATCTATTGGGTCTGCAGATGTTACGCTTTGTTTTAACAGTTTTTTTCCATCAGTCTGTTTACATAATTAACACTATATACCGTTTCTTGATTTAGGAACTTAAATTCCTAATCGAAAAAATGTCCAAATGACTGAGAAACTAGAACGAGGTGAGGCCATTTTCAAAGTTAAGGCACCATAGCCGTGAAATGCCAAGATACTAAATTAGTAATTTTCATATCATTTTCATATGCCTTGTATGTAGACCGCAGTGCTTACTAAAGCAGATATTCTATGTTCAAATATATAAAAAACGTATCAATCCATCATGGGTGGAGCTGGTTTAGCAGATGGCTGATCGCAGGACAAACCAATAGTGGTGGAAAAATTTTGTATAAAATTAGAACTCGCCGACAGGGAAGGCAAGCCAGCAAAATCAGATAAATTAACAATTTTACAGGACGTCGATGTGCTTCGTGTGCTCAGAAGAATATTCAGAGAATAACTAAAACTATTTGGAGTTCCTGTTATTTGGCTTTTTGCAGAAACTGTTTCGCTTCTGCTCAATCATAAATAGGTTTTGTGAAGCAATTTATTTATTTTTTAATATAATACCTTTATGAACACAATGAAATAATTTTTGTTTGCATTTATTTTAACTGAATTGAATAAAAAATAGCACAGAATTTAATTCAAACGTGTCCACTATAAAACCTTATTGGGATATATTCGTCCTAGTTTCAAATACCGACATTTATAAGATATACAATATTTTTCGGAGATTTTTTTTTATATAAATACGCCTAGTTCGACTCCAAAAATTCCAAAAAATATGATTATATATTCATACTGCATTTCGTTTTTGTTAATTTTTCATAAAGTTTTAGTTTGTTTTATAACAAAAAAATATAAATCAAAATGCCAAACGTTGTAGATGATTTATAAACATTTTATATATACTTTCAAAAATTTTAATTATAGATTTCGGAAAATTTGTTTGTATAGATTTTTGAAGCCCATTTAATTGCTGCATATCAATGGACAAAGCTCTGAAGCGGTTTAAAATTCCGGTTGATTTTTTAAGTATTTTTGAAATTTTGGTTTCGGAAACTTTTTTTTTTTCATTTAACTCATCAAGTTTATATTGCAGAAGATATGCACGATCGCCAGTACAAAAATATAACAAAATTGAGCGGTAATTTATATAAAAACAATAATTTTTATGGAAAAATGTTCGGTGACCGAATCGCAAAGAGAAATGGGCCTTTAAATTGTTAACCTAAGATATCTGATTTCGCTCAATTAAAATACTTTTTGCGAAGCTACGTGAATGCAATGATCTTTGCTGATAAACCAACTACGACTGATCAGTTGGCAACCAACATCCGGCTCATTATTTGTGAGATAAGATCAATTATGCCAGAAAAAGTGAGAGTCAACAAGGAGGTCTTCAGAAAACTCCGCCCCAGTGGTCATATGACAGAAATTGTACTCAAGCACTAAATGTCATAAAATTTATGAAGTAAGAAACCATTGTACCAGTATTGTCTATTAATTAGCTAGTTTTTCTGCACTTCCAAATAAAGCTACATATATACTCGTACCACTAAAAAAACACCCATTATATTAAATTCTCATTTTCAAAGGCGCTGTCTACCCGTCGAATAGGCTTGACGCAATCAAGCAGCTGACTGAGGGCAAAAAGGAAACTTGAAAGCAAGAGATAAAAAATTAGTATCATGTCGCGTAGCATTACTTTTGTTTTTTTTTTTGTTTTAAATTTCGTTGTGCTTATTGTTTCGGTTGGCTTATTTGGATCGCATCAGCACCGCTGTCCAAAAAATATTTTCAATAAATTTCACTGATTGCACTTCCGGTTTCACATTTTGTGGTCATCGTTGGCTTTCACAGTTGTGTTACTTCTGTCTCTACTTTTGTATTTTTGGCATTATGCGCCATTTCAATTCTTTAGTCTCTTCAGCCATCTTTCGGTAGAACCACTCATTTCCGCCACTACAAATTGGTAGGAAAATTTTCAAATGATTTCTGCTTCATTTTAACTCTCCTTATATTGTTGCAACGTTTTCTTTCATTTTGGTGTAAATTTAAATTATGATCCATGACAAAGGCTTCTGCTAGTTGCCAGAAGTTAGTTATTTATTTTCTCACTATAGTTTGCCTGGTTATTGTTTCTATATTGGCAATGCTTTGGCTGCAAAAAGTAAAGATTTTGGAAGTTGCAACAGTATTTTTATTAACGAGCAATCTTACGCTTATGCCCACTATGTAACTGTATGAAGTCTTTTGAAATATTTAAGCTTTGACGCACGAAGCGTACAAACTTAGCAATGTAATGCTAGGTTATTAATGTAGTTTAAAAATTGACGAATGCTAAAACAAAAAATGTGTGTGAAATATTAACTAATAATTTGTCAAGTTAATAGGGATATATATTAAAGTAAATTTTAATCATTTTGGTGCATTAAAACGATCGAAACTTTTAATTTAATGACCTCCATTTTCTGCGCTTTATATTTTTAATTTAAAAGAAAACCTTGTCATGGATAAATGCGTTTTAAGGTTGTTGTTATCCTTTACTTTCACTCCAGAATGTAATTTTTTTATGGATTTTACAGGAAAAGTACTGAATCAAAGCTGATGATTATTTTTAAACTTTCACGAAGAAAATTAAAAGCTATCAAATATTGGAGTTTTTATTATAGTTACAATACATGCAAATGTACATATATTTTGTCATACCGTCTATGAAACGATCTAAACAATTTTGAGCGATATCTGTAAAAATAATAGTTATTGCGCCCAAAAATTAAATTATCTTAAGCATTTTGAGAATGCAGCACTGCGTTCGGCTTCCATGCTATGTATGTATATGGCAAATGCGATTCGTGGAAAGAGATAAGATATGGGCATGCTAAGGTCCCGAAAGCTCTTCCAAATACTCTAAGGAAACTAAATTGCACTATTTCCCTACTCTGCATTGACCATAAACTTTCCATAACAATCCCGGAAAGGAATGGATGGTAAGGTGCCAAAAAGCAAGACCAAGGGTCGACGGTTATCTTAAGAGGTTCCAAACTTGATGAGCGAATGGGTTGCGAAATTCACTACAGTGTCCGCTTTTTCAGACGTCACTATATACTCCGACAGCCAAGCGGCTATTAAGTTTCTTAATTCTCACAAAAGAACGTCCACGGTTGCCATAAAATGCAGAAGTGCATTGGCCCCCTGAGCACCGAGACATACGCGGCAACTGCGTGATAGACGAGGGCATGCCTCGAACCTCCTGCGAACCTCCGCAGTTTAAAGATAAAACCCTGAATGAAAATGAATGCCAGGTGTACCATGGAGTCCAACTATTGAATTACTAGACAAGTTTGGCCAACGGATGCAGTTCAACGATCCGAAGTTCTCATTCGTCTTGACCACCCTACTCTTACAACTATCTCTGCCATTGTCCCGCCCTGGCTAAGGCTCGAAAGCTATTCTTAAATGAGTACTTTGTAGACTGTTAGGCCGACATGAGCTCGGCAAGCATTACTGATTTTCTGCACTTCGTAAGGCGCATTCGGTGGTTCATTTGCTAAGGGGAAGAAGGAATGATATGAAAAGCTTTCAATAGCGATATTACAACGGACTTTATTGGTCTACGTGTGCCTCCGTTATCTTGCACGAATGCAGCCGCTCTAAGCTAACCGCCTAGCCTAAGCATTTTGAGTTATATTTCTTTGACTACAATTCGTTTTTCCAGAATTATTTCAAACAACCGATTGCATGCTTTTTTTTTTACAATATTTATAGTTTTTATAAACGCTAAGTCATTTTGGTTAAATTTTTATATGAATGAAAAATTTAAAACATTGGGCAAGTAATTAGTTGTTGCTAATGGCCTTCAATAGTTTAATTAAAGGGTAGTTAAATTTTAAGGGCCAATGTTGATTTTGAATAGAACACAAATTATTTTGGAAATTATTGTAATTTATTATGATAACATGGTATGGTTCCATTTTGTATGGAACAAAATATCGGCCAAATGTCCGCCGCGACCTCGGCGGCACACCTCATTCCGATGGTCCAAATTTTCGATGACGCTGAGGCATAATTGAGGTTCTATGCCGTTAATGTGCCAAATTATTTCATCCTTTAGCTCTTGAATTGTTGCTGGCTTATCGACGAACACCTTTTCTTTCAAATAACCCCAAAGAAAGTAGTCCAACGGTGTCAAATTGACATCGCCACCACGTGAGATAACACGGCCATTGAATTTGTCGCGCAAAAGAGCCATTGTTTCGTTGTTGGCTGTGTGGTAAGTGGCACCATCCTGTTGGAACCACATATCGTCCACATCCATATGTTCCAATTCGGGCCATAAAAAGTTCGTTATCATCTCACGATAGCGAACACCATTCACAGTAACTGCCTGACCGGCCTCATTTTGGAAAAAATACGGCCCGATGATGCCGCCAGCCGATAAACCGAACCAAACAGTCACTCTTTGTGGGTGCATTGGGTTTTCGACAATCATTCTTGGATTATCATTCGCCCAAATGCGGCAATTCTGCTTATTGACGAATCCACTGAGGTGAAAATGTGCCTCAGCACTGAAGATTTGAACTGACTGATTTGAACGCCCATTTTCATAATAAGCTTGAATAACTTTAACACGTTGCGCGATTGTGTATCTTTCCATATTCAAATTGAGTTAGTCTGAAATTAAGAAATGTCAAATGAAAGGCAGAAAAAAACTTGACGTTTAGGTGTGGTTTACATTCAACATCGGCACTTAAAATTTAACCACCGTTTATATACTTATGTATTAATTTATCGAGCTCAAGGCCAGATTTAAATGAAACACAATTTTATTGTCGACAAGGCATAGTTCAAAGTTCCTAAAGGTGACTTCAGATTGAAGTCGAAATATCGACATGTTTAATAATACGGACGATAAAATAAAATATTTTCGTAATTTATGTAAATCTGGTCTTGAGCTTAATAAATTAATACATATATATTGTGCAAATTTAAAATAAAATTAACAGATTTTTACCATACTTTAAATTTTTTTAATTACAAGTTTTTGAAAATTTTTGGTAATGCAGTTTTGAAGCCCATTTGACTTAAGCATAATTATAGGCCCGTTTCTTTTTACTCGACTTGCAAAAGAATGCTCCAACTCGGATAAAATTTCCTTTAGTTGCAAAAGCAACACAGTTAGCACCTTTCATAAATCATGCGATTTGATTAGTGCTATTTACGAACGGAAAATAGTTGTGTTGGAAATTTTTCGTTTTATGTAGTTATATATTTAAAAACTCAAATAAAAACGGATAAGGTGTTAAATTGAAATTCCCCATGTACAATATTTTCTTCAGGATGATTCACGAAGGCGCAGTTTTTTTCATTTCTCAACACTACATCTTAGGTCGGCTATCATTTTACCGAGTTGGCTCAATCGCATATTTTTTTGAGCTTGTGTTGTTGCTTTACATGCAATTCGTTATCCTATCTGGAGTTCTTCTGCAAGTTGGTTACAAAGAAACGGGTCTAATGTGTAGCTCTCTAGACGCTGGAAAATTCATGTTGCTTTTTGGCACTTTTTTTTTAACTCTTGGCCTAACGATAACGGATGGATAAATTTCCCTTAATTTTTGTAATTTTTTTTCGGGGTTGCATATCTTCTGAAATACATACTCGTATAAACTGGATGCGTAAAATGGCAAACAAGTTTCACAAAACAAAACTTAAAAAATTAAAAAAAAAAAATTGTTCACAATTTTAACGTTCCTCAATGTTTTTTTAAGTTTCCTCGAGTTTTTTTAAAATATTGGGTAAAAAGTTTGAAAATTTTTAGAATTTCTTTTTTAAGTTTCCTGAAGTTTTTTAAAAATATTAGGTAAAAAGTTTGAAAATTTTTGGAATTTTTATAAAATTTTCCACAAAGTTCGAAATTCTAATTGATATAATTTTTTGTTCAAAACAAACTAAAGTTTTATAAGAAAATATAAAACAAATTACTTAGCGTTAAAAAAATTGTAAACGTTAAAAAACCCATGTGATCAATTGTTTGAGTTACTGTAAGTTTCTTGTAGAGAATTGTTACCTTGGTTAGGTGCAAATACATTGGAAAAATTAGTAGCAAAAGATATTTACACAAATATTGCCCTAAATTGTTCCAGACATTAAATAAGGTCGAAAATGGTATTGCAAATGTGCGAGAAATATAAAATATAACAAAACTTTAACTCATTTATACTAACTCGTAGCTTCAGCAGCATTTGCTGGATGAAAATGATGGAGTAAAAAATATTATAATACTAAGAAAATTTATGCTTTTACTGATATCTGCAAAAGAATAAACCTATATTGAATTTCAAACAAACGTTCGTACCAGGTTTTTGCTTACGACTACAGTAATTTAAAATAAATAAGTTTTCTCTCTGTGTGTGCATACGAAAAAAAACACCACAGTATTTTTCACACTAATCAGCCAACCGAAGTGGATATTAGATATTTTTGATTACATGCTTTCAGCTAGCTATAATACACAAGTCACGCTCATATAATTATACGCAATTTGCTGTATAAAATTAGTATGACTTGAATTGCCAGTTATGTTTTAACAAATTGTCACAACATATAGATTGGCAGTACAATACAAAGCTCTAAAGAGTTTATTAACTAAACAAATAACCACCTGTTCATTTAATGCAATCAACTAGACCAAATATTAATGACCCATATCATTTTGAAGAGAAAAAGCATTGCATATTATAACAATGTCCTGTGGTAATACACTCGCATAAGCATTGAAAATATGATTTGGTTTTAGAAAGAGTTGCAGTCATTCAAAACCAGTGAAGCAGTGAAAGTTGTGGCGAACAATGCAATATCAGCGAAGTCGAAGATCACATAGAGAAATTAGTAGTACTTTTCAACCAGTTTTCGTTGCATATATCGCAATTGGTATTTTCTACTTAACTCGTTTACTGGGCATAACCCCTTTCGTATATGAAGGGCGTAAAAATTCTCGAAGGCAGCGCCAATCGCAAACCGATGCCCTTCGTATACACCACCGGAAGCAGCGTCAGCAACATATAACTCGTTTGCGTTCATCTCGCTTATTGCGATGGTACAGCATCTTTATGTTATTTCTGATCACAACCTCAACGCCCTTCGCCCTATACACACTATACACCGAAATGTATATGCTCGCCTTGACCCCGCTGCTGGCGATAGTCGGCAATATGCGTTACGTGCTAACCCAAGGATTTACCATCATTGTACTGCTCTGGAATTGTTGCAATCAACAACGTCTAGTTCATTTCCTCAATCGGTGGCTACAATTGCAATACGCTCTCGATGCCCTCCCACTCTATTTGAATATTGACGCTAGAGTTGCCGCTCATTTGCATCGCTTGGATCGACTCAACTGTGTATTATTGTGTACAAAAATTTTACTATTTCCACTGACGCTTGTGGTGACAGTGTTTGTGATATATAAAGAGAATGCTCTACAAAGACCAAAACTATTGGCGGCACTGCTCTTCAACTGCTATTGCGCTGTGGTATCGCAATTGAATATTTTACTATATTACGGTTGTGTCTTAAGAGTGGGACACTATGGCAAACGGATTAATGATTTATTGCAATGTGCGCTCGCCGAAGCTAGACAGCATTTGGATGGCTTGCATCCGCTCAATGTACATTGTCGTTATCAGGTGTTTTGTCTGTGTAAAGTGATTAATCGTCTGCGTTGTTTGTATCAGCGAAATTTGCAATTAAGCCATGAACTATTACAGATATACACCCCATCGCTGTTCACCTACTTATTTTACGTGCTTGTACTGAGCACTGTGCAGTTGTTTGTGTTTTATTTTCTGGCTTGTAGTCGCAATGCTGACGCATTTATTACGAATGGCGTATCGGTGCGAACTGGATGTGAGACGCCGAACTATATTGCATTAATTTCGATTTTATCTATGTTAGCCGAAGTTTATGTATTGATTTGGGGTACGCATCTTATGCAAGCACGTCTTAGCGAAACACGACCAATACTCGGCGAAAGTATCGTCCAACTGCCTGTGCCACGTGGAATGTGCAACAGCCGATGCTGTGAGTGGCAATTGGAGACAGCGGTAAGGTTTTTAGTTTGTTAGTCAACCACACTTCCATCCATAAATTTATCCGTATCCAAGCCATATATTTATCCATATTCATAACCATATTTATATTCGAATTCGTATTCGTATACAGTCCGTATCTATTTCAGTATCCATACCCATATCCTTATCCATATCCGTTTCCGTACTCGTATCAGTATATTATCGTTACTGACATAAGTAACCAAACCATATATATATCTATCGGTGAAAGTAGTATATATCCGAATCTATATACATACATATTCAAAACCATATTTATATCCGTGTGCATATCCGTATACATATCCGTATCGTTATCCACATCTATATTCATATTCTTATTTCTATCCATATCTATATTCGTATCCGTATTCGTATTTTTTTCCGTATCTATTTCAGTATCCATACCCATATTCTTATCCATATCCATTTCCGTACTCGTATCAGTATATTATCGTTACTGACATAAGTAACCAAACCATATATATATATATCGGTGAAAGTAGTATATATCCGAATCTATATACATACATATTCAAAACCATATTTATATCCGTATGCATATCCGTATACATATCCGTATCGTTATCCACATCTATATTCATATTCTTATTTCTATCCATATCTATATTCGTATCCGTATTCGTATTTTTTTCCGTATCTATAGCAGTATCCATATCCATATTCTTATCCATAACCGTTTCCGAACTCGTATCCGTATATGCATTCTTATTGACAAGCGTAATCAAATCCATTCCTCCATTCATATACTTATTTATCCGTATCCATATCTATATTCACAACTCATTCTCATAGCCATATTCATCGGTATCCATATCCGTATCCATATCCATATCCATATCAGTACTCTTATCCATATCCGTAGCGATCTCCGTATACATAACCATACAGTACTTAGATATCCAAATCAATCTTCACATTCTTATCCGTATCCTTAATGATATCCGTAACCAAGTCGATACCATCATTCATACCCAAAGAGCATGAGCAATTCCATAGGAGAGGGAAATGGTGGAACACAGATTTTCCTTAAACTTTGCAATTTTGTAGTATTTGAGGTGTTAAATAACTCTGCTAACAAATTTAGCAACATTTATATCAAAAATTATTAAACCTACAAGTGAAAGTCATTTACATAACATTTTGGGGAAAATACTAAATTTTTATATTATTCAAAAATAAATTAAAAAGTTTTTTTTAATAATTTTTTTTTCACACTAAATTTTTATTATTTGGAATTGATGCTAGATGCCATGGATTTTTGCAAACAAATTATCTTCGTAAAACTGGAACTTTCTTTAAAATGTTGGGAAATTTTGAGAGGTGTTCGTTGTATTTTCTGAGGTAAAAACTTGTAAAGTTGCGCTCCGAATTAAAAAAAAGGTTTCTTTCATACTTTTCCCAAGCTTAGCAACAAATATAATTTCAACCGCTGGCATTTAAAAAAAAAATGATTCATTGCAAACCACTTGAGTATTACAAGAACAATTAATAAAGAAAAGTTACAATTTTTGTCAGATTATTTCGTATACCTGCATATTTACAATAAATGACAGTGTTATGAATATAATACTGAATTAATTTATTAAAAATTGTATTATATTTTGAAATATCACAAGATATCAAAATTAGAAACTCGTTTACATTTTCATTCGTTACTGTGATTGTTTCACAAGCATTAATTCGATCAGATAATTTTAATATTTATTTTGATGGTATTCAATGGAACAAAAATCATTTAAGTCAAATTTATTTTTTAATAAATCTACGTAAACTTTCAAGTCGTAATAATCTATTCACTATACCAAGCTAATCACAATTTTTGAATGTTAAGTCGCGAAAGAATTACAATTAGCAATTATATTAAATTCCTTAAAATAATACGCCATGTTAATACAATTGGTTTTATAATAATTAGTAAAATTTTCAGAGAAATCACCGATATAAAATTATTCACCTATTTTGCAATGCACTGCGCTGACCTACTTTGGAGGTGCCTGTGATCTAAAACTAAACTCAGATTTTACATTTTTGACATTCGGGGCTGATTTGAATGAAACTTTGAATTTGAAGTCTTATGATATTCCAAGAGTGTGAAGTAACAGCTAACCAACGAATTCCTTTTGAAGTTGATAATTTTAAATTTTTATTTAACTAAATTAATAATTTGTCGCCCTCCATAATTCATCATATATTCTGGGTCAAATTCACATGCAGGTGAAATAGCAGAACTCTCACATGAAAACAAGTCATTATTATCGCCATTGACATCAATTTCGGTAATTACATAATCAATCTTTGGCGAATCCTTCCCCTTTAACCCTGCTGTTAGGTTAAGACCATTTGGTCCAATTTTTTTTTTGTTTTCTTTGTAACTTTGGAACGGTGATATATACTGTCTAAATTTTTCAGCTCAGGTGGTCTTTTTATAAAACAATATTATGTGCGAAAATTTAATTCTCTGACTTAAAACTGGACTAAGATAAATTGAAAATTACGAATCTTAGGTTAAGGGACCATTTGGTCCATAGTATATTTTCTTTGATTTTCTTTACATTAATTTTCCAAAAATAAGTATTTATTAGTTTGTTCGATATTTTTTGGCACTACATCATGAGCAAAAAAATGTTTTTCGGTTGGTTTTGCAAATAAACGCACTGCAAATGGAGCATTTTACATCAGACTTAGACTTGCAGCAACTACAAATTCCTCGCTTTCGAGCTCCTGAACTAGAAGCATTTTTAGAGCAGGCCACTGGTGCTGGGTTTTACCAGAGTTGAGTAAATAATAAAATAATAATATTTAGCAAGTATTGAACCAAACTAAATATAAAGACTAAGATTAAATTGTTATTTTGTATGAAAACTGCAGTATGGACCAAATGGTCCTCTAACCTAAGATTCGTAAGTTTTTTTTTAACCTAACAGCAGGGTTAACAATTAACAATATGTAAGGATTCCTAATATATTTTCCAATAGTCGAAAATCCATACTGACATAATCCAGTTGTCGCCGAGATTTCTTTCGTAATCCAGCTGTGCTGAGGAAGTATAATAGGATTGCAGCAAATCTTATTAGTTGGCATATTTAAAACACAAAACCAGAGGCAAATCATAAACTTAAATATGAAGCGCTTAAAATCTAAACTGCGCTAACCTTAACCTTTTCGTATCTCAGAAATTACAAAAACCAACCTTTTTCAAAATTTCGCTATATATCTTGCAAAGTAAAAAAATAATTGCAAAAGTGGTTAGCACATTTATTTACCAGCCCGCTTTTTACAAAACTACCAAGTTTACGAACAGTCTGTGATTCACCATTTCACTTTACCATGGAACTGCTCATATTCATATCTACACCCATATCCATATCCATATCGAATCCTAATTCGTATCACCGTCCATATCATACACAATACGTGCTCGCTAGATATTTACGATATTTATGATATCTTAATTTCATTTAAATTGTTTAATTCTTGCTTGATCCTGTATTTTAAAATGGTTCATTCCTTGTTGAAAAATGTGAAGTAGCAAATACGATAGCTTTTAGAAGATGGTAAAGGTTGCCGAGAAATTGCAACCCACGTGAGAGTAGATCTAACTAAGCAGAATCATTAGTGAAAATCCTCGATATTCGCTCAGGCCCAATAAATGCGACAGAAAACATTTTTTCTCGGAAGCCAGCCAGCATGCTATTTTCGAAATACACAAAACGTTAAAAGAAAATGAAGGTAGTAACGTTTTTATAGAAACCATTCGGAATACCTTAAGAGTTGCTGCTGTAAAAGACAAACAAAAATTAAACAGACTATGATTAGAATATCAGATTCTCTTTAGCCAGATCACACGAAAATTGGACAAAAAAATATTGGGCGAACGAAATTTGGTCAGATGGAAAAAAAATAAACCGTGTAGGATGCGACGATGGGTATGGAAAGAACCGGTATCTAGAGTGCAGCCACACCATGTTAAACCAACCCTTAAATTTGGTGGAGGATCCATAATGGTGTGGGGCTGTATGATGTCACAATGTGTTGGATCCGTTTATAGAATAATTGGAACAATGAATTCTCAATATTATATTGATATTTCAAGCCGAAACGTCACACCAGAAAATTCGGGCAGCTAAAGCCGGACATGATATTTCAACATGACAGCGACCCAAAAGATATGACCAAAGTTACATCTGAATGTCTGCCCAGTAATGGGTACAAAGTTATGTCTTGGTCCTTACAATCTCCTGTCCTCAATCCAATATAACATCTTTGGGTTGTTCAGAAAAGGCGCAGAGGGAAACTATGATGTTTTGTGGTTCAAGGTGTGGTTGGCAAGGCATACTATAAGTTCAGAAATATGCCAACAGTTTATTGGCAATATGCCACGCCAGATTTAAGCTGTTATAGAGGCTGGTGGTGGATAAACAAAGTACTGAAATTTTAATAAAAACAGAAAGCTGTTCTCTTCAGTTGTAGCTATTATATACTTCAGAATGGCAATAATAGTTCCATACCTACTTCTTTCGATCAATCGTCTTGTAGTTTAACCCTCATCCTGTATTCAAAAATCGAAACGCACACGACGTTGATGGATCAATTTTGCCCACATTATCCATTAAGTATAAAAGAAATTTATGAAATTATAAAATCGCCAAATATCAATTTTTGAGCCAATATAAGGAAAAGTATATTGGGAAAATTACAACAACAGTCAGGAGTGGTAGAAATTATAGCTATATCGGAGTTCGCCACATCTTCTCATCAGATTTCTTTCATGACTCGACCGGCACTCGAACCCACAACCACAAGTCGACTTGTGAGCTGTTGTTGCTTTTTACCACTTTCATTATATTTTACCAACACAATTGAAGTATGACATCTACTGTGGTGTATTCACTAGGACTTAACATTTTTTGTATATTTTCCTCCCAACGATTCCAAAGGTATCTGATTCGAGCCAGCTTATCACGAGCTCGCTTCTTATTTCGATCAGATTTCATGTCGAACCTTAGAGAACTCTGGAGATATTTTGGAATCTACGCATGCTCATTGTCGATTTAAAAACCGGACGGCCTTTGTGATTGTCCCACAAACATTCGAGCGTCTCGCCGAGTGATCAGAATACTCCAGCTAAGAGGAAGAGCCCGAAATATAACGGTAACTTGCTGCAAGAATAATTCACATTCCACATATAAGCAGCCGATATGGCTTGTGCTGTGCACGAACGCTACCCTTTTGGACAATTTTGACCCACAAATACAGAGTATGCAATAGTGTCTGTCCGGAGGATCTAATGAAAGATAAAAAACAAAATTAATGTTTTTAAAGTTTAGTTTTATCAAATAATAAAAGTGAAAAAGTTTCATCAGGCTATTCAAAAATATTCAATGTTAAAAGTCGTTTGAGGGGCAATTTTGACCCATGAATGCAGGATAAGTGTTAAATCATGGCAATGTCTCTTTTGTTTCAATGACTGTATATTAAATTCTAAGCAACTATAGACATTTACGCAGGTGTCATCGGATTCAACATTTAACTCTTGTTATTTTTCTTACTCTTTAGATTATATTTTTTAGTAATGAGTTTATCAAACATACATAAATATGCGGACAATTCACAAGGTCACTGATTTGGTGCGATCGCGACCTTTTGAATTGACCTATAAATGCATTAATCGTGTGTTATTCGTATTAAAGTTTTATGCTTTATTTCAATTTTTGCTCTTTTCATATCGTGACGGCGAAACGATCATTAAACGACATCCTACAGCTGGCTGAGTTTGCGCTATACTTGCGTATGGAATATCAACAACAACACAATCACCATGGCCGATATGTTCATTTTATGATTTGTGGCCTTTTTGCTCTGGAGCGTCGTTTGATATTTGAGATTTTTGAAACGATTTTGAATTATCTAATCATACTGATACAATATGATCAAGTTACATAATAAACCAGAAAAATTGTTATTGTTTCTTTTGGTATAAATACTGTATTATTTCGAACAATGTGATATGTAAATATTTAAAGGATTTTGGGTTCGTTGAAAAATGTGATGTGTATCTAAAATATCCTCAGCATACTGAAAATTATGTAAACATTAATTCAACAAAGTTGTTTCCAAGTTTTTAGCATACCTTAAATTTCATTCACATTGCATTCATTTACAGGTAAATTATGCAATACATTAAAATATATTATTTATATATATATTTATATTATTTATAAAACTCTGTCAAAGTCTTTAAGAGTATTACATTGGTTACTTATGTGCTCATTAAATAATGAGTACATTGACATATTGTATTGTATTTTAAATTAGAAATCTCACAGACTTGCTCAAAGCAAATCAAATACTTCATTTTAAATCCTATTATGTACCCGATAACTATAAACACACAAATCATTACACACATATTTACCTACATGAGCGACAAATCAGGTACGATAATAGTATGCTGCAAATGGGAAATAACTTAAATCTAAGATGTGTTTATTTGTACTTCTGCATTGGCAGAGATGATATTAGTAATTTAAGATTGGGGGGATATTCTTATGTTTGTTCTCACGGATAACATACAGGAAAGGAAATTCGAATATCTGAATAGTTCAGTTAAAGTTTCTAAACCGAACGTTTCAAATGGATTTTCTAAAGAATTTTTGCTTTGTCAAAAAATAAAAAAATTCTTATTAAGATTTTTTCGACCACGCGCAATATCACAACAATAATATGCCATATACAAGTTATACTTTTAGAGTGTACTGAAAAAAATAATTCAAACAACATGATGGGGGTGCTCATTTTTCTATAACCTCTCTCACAGATTAAGTTTTGTAATAAGCGCAAGCATATCAATTTAATTTTTCGCTACTCTAGATATATATCTTGCAAAATAATTAAAGCGCTATTTCAAATGCCAATACATTAACCAGACTTAGTTAATGTTTATAACTATACTTCTAATGTTCAACCTAAAAATGAAAGGATTATTATTTCACTTTTCGCCTTCGAACACCCACAATACAAATATAACAAAAGCTGTCCTTACACCATGAACGCGGTGTTCGTTTCTCGTTGACCACAGGTGGAGAGCGGTTCAATTATATAGATAGATATTGGTGTTGAGGTTTGCAGTTCGACTTTGCGATCCATTGTGCCCTCCGTTCTTTATAGTAGCTCATCTAACCCCAACGCTCTTAGGAAGTCTAAGATGATGGCTGCTGGTAGCGAGCGTACAAGTTCCATATCGGGAATGCATGAGCGCAGATATCTCTGCAGTCTTTTCGAGACGGCTTCACATTCAAAGAGCAGGTGCATCGGGTTGTACGGAGCCGAGTCACTGAAGCGACACAACTCGTTCGACCATTTTCCGAGTTTGCCTGCAATGAGCTGTAAGAAAACCTGTAAGTATCCTCAAGTGGTTTTTTGAGAGGTTTATAAACTGTTTAGATCGTTTACTGTTATACCCTCCCTGGCGTAACCCTGCCATCTGGAACCAGTGTTTTTCTTTAAAAGTATTTTCCTCTATCCAGAGCACCTCCTTTATGGTATGTCGACCTATCGGCAGAAAGTTCGCGAGTCCTATGGGTTTTTTTTTCCGCCGCACTTCTAGCTAATCAATCGATAACGGTTCAAATCAATAATTTTGGTTTGAGCACTTAAGCCAAGCTAGCTATATGTTTATGTGTTTTTAACAAACAATTTGAAGTATTCACATTTTCTTGTAGGCCAGCGTTATCCTCATTTTGTAAACGCGTTTCTAACTTTTTTCGCAAACGATTCTTTATAGCAGCCTTAAGAAACCTCTATCGATATAGACTTGCAAAACGTTCATGTTAATTCAAGTCGGCACGTCCGTTCGTCCGTTAATTCTCCCATCCATCGGATATTGAGAAATCAAACACACAATTCGCTCTCGACCCAAGGTTGGTTGGTATTGCAAAAGGACGAAATCAGATAATACGCATTAATTCATACGCGTAGTTTGATTGATGAAAGTAATAAGTGAATGCTGTTTTTTGAGGACATGGGTCTAATGATCCAACTCCACTAAATTAACACGTATTATTTATTAAAATTTCGTGTTCTTTTTATATTTATATAACAATAATATACAGTAAATCAAGGTATTTGATATCTTACCAAATCTTTTAACAAATTCGTTCAAAGTTGGCGTGAATCATTTAATTAGGGAGAGAAATTTTTAACAATAATTATTTTGGAAAACTTGCCTAAAACAATCGGTAAACATTCGTTTCGTAATTTCCATTTGATTACCTTTGATATCGGTCAGTTTCCACAATTAAGAGAGCTACATAAATATTATCAGTTATTCTTTTTTAAGAAATCGATTTATTATTGAAAAAGACATTTGCTGGATGCACACTAAATGAAATAGTCAGAACTATAATAGCCTAATTGACATTCAGAATTAACTGTGATACTGCCCAAAATGGAAACCCTGGATGCTTTTTAGTCTCATGTAGCTAAACAACTTTTTTAAAAGGCAAACCAAATGATCTGATTTAATTATATCTTGCTTTTATACACATTTTAAAAAGAATAAAGGGTAATACGAATTAACTAACGATGTTAAACTGAATGTGCAACGAAGTGAGAAAGGTGCCAAATAGGTATAGTCAAACTTAAATTTATGTTTATTAGAAGCAATTTATTCAAAATTTTACGAAATTTAAAACAACAGCAATAAACTCGTGTTATCTAAAATGGGTACTCATTGAACAATTTGTTTTACATACATCTGAATTTCAGTCAGTGACTGAAAATATTTGTGATATTAATTTTTTCGGATCAAAAAATCATTGGCAAAAATTCGCTCAAAACGAAACTAATATATCGATCTTTATTTTTTGAGATTTTTTTTTTTAAATTATTTTATAATCATTATATTAGGATTTTTTTTCGATTAAAAATAATCGTTATACTTGTATTTTTATTTTTCGATCAAATTTGATGGTTAATTTTTATGTTTTCCATCGATACTTATTTTTTAATTTATATTTTTCCGATTGCTCTTGGATTTAAATTTTCCAATCATATTTGATAGAAATCTTTCGATTTTTATTTTTTCAACCAAAAATAATTGTTATTGTTGTATTTATAAATTCTCGATCATGATAAACGCACATAAATCTGTCGGCGATGACAATAACATGTTTTGCGATCGAAAAAAAATTAAAAAATTTCGATCGAATATGATGGGAAAAATTTAAGTTAAAGGATAACGATTCTTTTTTACGAAAAAATTAAAAATAACGATCAAACTTGATCGAAAAAATAGAAATTATACAATAACAAATATTTTTGATCAAAAAAATAAAATGACAAAATAACGATTATACAATGATTTAAAAAAAAAAGTATGATCTAAATCAAAATAAGATCAGATTTTTAAAGCATGTGGATTACATCGATATATTCGAGTTTTGTTTTGAACGAATTTTTGCCAACTATTTTTTTATAAATATGTAAATTAAAACAAATTTTCAATCCCTGTTAAGAGGTATAGCTCTACTGGCAAGATAACATTTTCGAAGTTAGATTGCGCGGAACATGATATGAACGTCACATGTTAAAAGATTTTCTTTATCCACCTACCATTTTAAGGATATTAAGACATTTAAATGGTGTCTCAACATAGTATTGCAATTGGAGGAGTGGCTTTAGAAACATTTTCGAAGAAATTTAAAAAGATTAACACCACGTTTTTATTATATATTGTACATATGCATACTTAAGGAAATCTAAATTGATGGATTTTTTTTAATCTCTTTCCTGGTGAGAAATATGATCTGGGCAAATGTAACATGCGCCAAAACATATTTTTCGACTATTGAGGGTAGCTATATTCACATAAAGAACAAAATATTTATTTTAGTGGGATATAGGGTACCCTTCTCCCTTTCAATTTATCCCATCTACATCCACCACTGTTGTTTGTGTACATGCACGTAAATGCTCATGAGCAAATGAACACAATATACCCCGAGGCTTTCACCTGCTTCTGTATCAATAGAATCAGTAGAATGAACATACAGTTTCACCAATTACACCGTTCATTCGAACTTCATAGCACAATTGTGCTGAATTAGTATGCATTTGCGCTTTCACATACACCCACATCCATATCGTATGTATTAAGTACATATGTACATACCTACTACTTATATGAAGACATCAAAGCGCACTTGCATTGATGAATTGCAATTGTGCAGCATGTAGAGTCACTGGTATTCGTATACGCTTCGCTAACTCATGTTTGCCATTCGCACTTACTCAATTGCATACCTATACAGAGATACACATCCTGTGGCTGGCATCCCAGAAGATAATATTGGAGAGGCCTTCTTATAAGGGAAGCCAGTCTGGAAGGCATAGCCAAGGCGTACCGGAAAGAAGTTTCTCTTACCATGCCTTCTAACAGGGGTCTTCTACTTTTTATAATTATCATATGAATGGCTTTTTATGAATAAAGAAAGTTTTAGGAGAACTTCTGAACCCGGTTGGTAGTCCTTCTGTAGGTAACAAAATAAGAGGATCTTTCGTGGCACGTCCAACGAGCGCCCTGCTAGAAGCCCTTCTATGGGTAGCGAAAGTAGAAGACCTTTCGTTTGCGACACTCCATAAAAAAAAAGAAAGGGAAATGGAATGTAAAAAGGACGACCTCTCAACCCTCAGAAAGATGTGTCCATGAAATAAAATTACTAGGTCAAAGGTAGTATCTAATAGTACACGACTTGAGCTAGTTGCTTTGTAGTGCGATGAAGGACACTGGATAATCAAAAAATATAATAATAAATATAAAAAATTTTTATGTCAGACGAACTGTACAAATCTTTCTTAACTACGCCTGTGGTTCAATTCGCTAAATTTATACGATCCGACAATCGCAATTTTTGTCGACAATATTTGCCGCTTGCAGTAATGATTGTACTAAAGAGTGGTAACTAAATGTTAAAATGGGTCAGGAGCACAAAATTAAATAGAATAAATATAAATTTGAGCGCTTTCATGTTATATTTGATTAAAGTGAAAGAAAATACTAATTTATTTCAAACTACATATATTTATATTTGTTTTTATATATTGCAATGCTCCATTGTTTCGGCTTCTCCTTGGGTTGATTTGGCTCATCAACCACGACCCCAAGGAGTATTCGGAATCCCTTACAAATAATTTTTTGAATAAAAATTGAATTACATTATTTTTATTTAGTAATTCTCAGACAATTAATCAAACTTATCAATCAAAAACATGCCATTATTTACATTCATGAATCCTGTTGTGCTTCTAGGTATTTAGCTTTTATATGAAAAAAATGTTTAATTAGGATCATTTATCTATAAAAACTATATTTGTATTGTTGTACTTGAATCCTAGACAAACTTTTGCTTACTTACCCACTTGCGGTAGCCAGGCGGGTTGTCATATGTCTTTATGATTAGAAAATGTGAGCACGACGTATAGCTCGAATGGGAATCCTGAAGATACATTTGGCTCATAGGGAACTTATGTGTTTTAAACAAAAAATTAACCTGATGTTGACGTCTCTACGTCTCCTTAACTGATCTACCAATCCATTTTTGTATGGGCTTACTTCCTCCTCACCTATTAATAAGTCATGCATATGTTAAATATTCGAAAGACTTTTGAAATTTTCTTTTTTTATTGTATGCAAATAAAACCTCAATTTTTTCTATTATCGATTGAGTTAACAGCTTCATATTTATTGTCGTTTAGTTTTCGATAATCGGCTGGCTAACGACAACAGCTGATTCGGTGATAGGGAATATCGTTAAAAAAAATTGTAAAAACATTCGTTAAGTTGAACTAATCTTGCAAATATCTTGAATCTATCAAACTATTTTTGGATTTGGGAAATTTGTTGCTGGGTACATTCTCATCCAAACAAATTTGCATATGTATGTGTGACATTAAGGTGCTCCAAAAATTGAAAAGTTAATGAATATGGCCTCTAATGATTCCGGAAGCCAAAAAAAGGAATTTTTTCATTAAAATGTATTTGTCGTTGTAAGGTTTCGATACTGGGTTGTCTCGACATGAAAACATAATAAAACCCCACACTAACCATATAGGCCCTTAGCTCGACTAAATGGCTACCTGTTCTGATGATATGCTATAATATTTATGTTGATAGAAAGTTTCTGGAAAACTTTGATTTTAAACTTTTTCAAACCATATTCTGCAATTTTTTTCTCCATAACTTTTTAAGCTATTTATGAATCGTTCTGAAATTTAAATCAGATATACTATCATCAATGATAATTCCATTTATCTGAGTTAAAAGATTGTGCCATTTATGGTACGTTCTTAATTGTAATTTACAAAAAAAATACTTCAAGTAAAATGTCAGCCTATAGAACTAAGACTCTAAATTTCCTAGTAGTGCCCGCTTTTAAAGAGTTGAACGAGTACCGTATTCTATTTTTTCTTAGCTACACACTACAGACATACATATGCTCTGGAATTGAATAAAATTGAACTGCGTATATGGATTTTAAATATATTTCGGATCCAACGTAACCTATAGGGTAATTTTTGAAGTAACATGCATATTTTTATGTTTCTAATACATGTGTTGAATTTAAATTGAATTGGACCATAAACAAACACTTAAGATATACCTCACTCTCAGCCCCACCTATCGGCCCAATTTTCAACTAAAACATTTATAGTAATGCGGCTAATACCTGTTTTGGATTTGACTCATTTACGTATAATTAAATTAAATTGGACTTTTCAAACGGGTGACAACCCTCTTGCCGATTCTAACTATTTGACGCACACATTTTAATACTATATAAACTTATCTGTGATTTAATTGGATTTGACTTTTCAAAAAGGTGGCAACCCTCTTCAACATATAGTTGTGAATCTTCTTCTCGCCGAAACGAACTGGCATACACTCCTGCTTTGACTATTCTATATAAGTTGTGTTTACTTTAATAAAATTCAACTTTTGAAACTGATGGCAACTCCCTACTAAACACAGCTAGCTATAAAGCTTTTATGCAGCAAAACGTATTGTTGAATACTCCCTATTTAATATTTTATATACCTGTGCAAAACTTAAAAAAATTTCGCATTTATAACCAAATATATAGGGTTGCCACCTCTCTCAAAAATATTTGTGTAAACCTACTCTTCACCGAGACAAACCGTTTGACGTACGTATTTTAATATTTCATATTCTGTGTATAATTAAGTTCAATTTTGAATTTTAAGAGAGGGGGAAACCCTCTTCAAAATATACAAACAGTTTAACACTTATATTTCAGCACTTCATAAATATAACTTATGTCTGTATTATTTAATCAAATTTGACTTTTTCCATAGATGCCAACCCTCTCAAAAGTTAGATATGAACCTCCTTTTCAAAATGAAATCCATATTTTATTATTTCGTCTAATCTGCGTATAATTTTTTCTAATTGATTTTTCAAACAGATGACAACTCTCTCCCAAGCATAAAATATACTTTTTGATCTATTCTCATACCAACCATATTTAGGTGCAAAATTTCATGAAATTCGGTCGACTTATTTCGGAGGAGTTCGACCACAAGCACCGTGACACCAGATTTTTATATACACGATTATGAATAATTTATTGTAAACTCTGCGCCAGTAATTTATTTGAAACTTATTTGTGGATGGAAAGATGGATGGACGGCACACTTGGCATAAATGGTTAGGCAGTTTACATGCATGCCATGCAGAAGACATGGGTTCGAGTCCTGCGGTAGTTTCGTAAGAAGAATCAAATGAGAAGTTGTGGTGATCGCCGAAATAGCAGCCATAGCTGCTAACGCATTGATTGCTGCTTTTTCAAATAACTTCGAAAAAAATGCATTGGACGCAAAAAATGATTGTTAATATCATTATAAAATAATTTTCCCCGCATTTTTGAAACAGCTTAGTGTGTCTAACATACTATCTTGCAAAAATACCTTTGCGAGTTTGGCAAATATGTATGCACATTTGTTCATCGATATTTGCTAACTGCGACTCCGATAGCTGCTACTGCTGCTGCTGCGGAAGCATGGAAATCTTTACACTGTGTTCCATGTTCAACATTCATCTCTGTCTGCTTCCGTTTCCCGTTTGCCATTTCTAGAAAGTTGCAATGGCAGTTGCAAGACTAGCTGTAGGGTTAGTTGTAGTTGTAGGTGTATGTAGTTACCAGTTGCCATTGCAGTTGTTATTGCCGTTGTACTTGTCCTTTATGCTTCACCTCCATTTGCTCCATTTGCTACGCGCAGGCTCTGCCTCAGCGCGAATTTCCATTAACACCTTGCTATCATGCTATTGAAAGCATGCAACTTTGTAACTTTCCAACCGCCGCTGTTTATCCGCCTGCTTTTGGCGTATTGACTGTTACGCGGATGCTCACACTGTTGTAGCTGCCGCTGCCGCTGCCGCCGCTGTGGCTGATCCTTTTGTGTTGGAGGTGAAGGTTGGCTTTTTTCAGCCTTTGATTTGAAACTAGTAACGTTGGCGAGTTGCACTTTATTGCAATCAACTTCTTTTTTTTTTTGTTTTTTGTTTTACACTATCTACATAGAAAGATAGAAATATGTGCATGTGTGTGCGCTAAAGTCCATATATTACGGGTATATGATGAATGTGCTGAGCGTTGAAAACAAAAAAATATATTGAATAAAGTTAAGTCACTTGACGATTGCATACTGAACTTGTTGCAATGTCGAAGTTTGTGGTGCAAAACCTCTGAACACATGCAAAGTGATTACATTTTTTTCTGGAATAAATATGTGCTGTGTTTGTTTGTATTTACATACAAACGTGCATGCAATATATGTATATTTTTGACTTCAAAAGCTCCCATGAGTATGTTGTTAGCCTTGAAAGTTTGCGTTAATTGCACTTCATCTCACAACAATTAATTAAATTTCTTAAGCCTCACAGGCGCAAGATCTTCGATTCTATTTAAAAAAAAAAAAATCCGACATATAAAACTGCAATAAAGCTCCAACTGCGCTTAAGTTTTTCAAAAAAACTATTTGTTTTAAGTGACTGAAGAAAAAGATGGTTGTATCTTTAAAGAATCTTCATAGCCCATTCTTGAAAAAAGTTTTTGTTTGCTTGCTTTAACTGGCATGCATAGATAGTTACATTAAAAAATTCTTTATATTTATTTATACAAACATTTAAGAAGCTAATAGTAATATTTTAAGTGATGATACTTATGAAAACCTTTTTCTTTGAGTTGTTAAGCACAAATTTATTTTACACTTACTGCAATATAGCCTTGTCTGTCTTAGACGATGTGGCATTTTGCATGATGCTTTTTTGTACACAGTTGTCCTATGAACGGCGGCCGCTGTAGTCGAGTGTGTAGCATGTGCGCGGTTCATTCTTATGGAGCCAGGTTTAAATCCTGGCCGGTCGAAGTAACATCAAAAATTATAGAAAAAGTTTTTTCTAATAGCGGTCGTCACTCGGCAAGCAATGAGAAATCTCCGGGTGTATTTCTGCCATGAAAAACCTTTTCACAAAAAAAAAAAAACATTCGCCATTCCGAGTCGGCGTAGAACTGTAGTAGGTCGTTCAATTTTGTCTTATAACATCAAGACGCACACACAAATTGTAGTAGGTGTTCGGCCAAAATCCCTTAAGGGGATATAGCGTCAATTAGGTAAGTATGTAAGTTGTCTAATGAACGGTTTTGTCTAATCTTGTTTAATATCCTTTGGAGGTGCTCAATGGGAAATGAGCTTAAATCGTTTCTACTTAACAAGCGATTCCAAAGTCGTTCGCCCATACGACAAAACTAAATCTTTAACTCTTTCAGCGGCAAAGATTCAAGAAAAATTCTATCCCCTTGTGTTTTTAATTAAGTGTTTTTATTTTAATAAAAAATGATCAAATCTTAAAAAAAAATGCACAAAAAATTCTTATATGATTTATATATTTGTTAAAAATAATATTTTATAGTGATTCAATTTATAGACCACAGTCACTTGAACTACTTTTATGATAATCTTGTAAGCATGTTTTATTCTTTGATAAACACAACGGTACATTGCATGTTCCGCAAATCCAGTCTGTTCGTATTTGTTTTTTCATTGTGCGGCACAATGTACATCTTCTGCGTGTACTGCGTTGTGGCTGATGGGCAGCTTGGGCTGTTGAAATGAAAGGTTTGGAATTTTTTATTGAGGCTACTGGTAATTGTGTATATGTGCTCTGCAGTTTCATGTTTCGGTTTACAATTGTTTCTGCAAGCAGCCCTTCAATTATTTGAAGCCGGAAGATTTTGTGTTCGACTGATGACTCCAATGCCAATTGATACAGTATATATGATTGTCTGTGTGGTAAAAAAAATAAAAAAAAATGATAAAAAAATAAACAAAAATGCGATGCCACCATTTTCGGCTTTTTCGGACACATTTCTATGATGATAGCCTTTGATCAAATTTGTCCACAAAATTCATGTTTCTGTTGTAGTCTTCGACTATTTGAGGAGTCGCAATATTTGACATTGCTCCATCTTTATTCCTTTTTTGCAAGAAAACTGTTTGTTCTGCATCATTATAATTTGATAATAAATGAACACATCTTTTGTCCTTCCATTTGATGGCGCATAGATCTTTGTTACTGTACCAGTCATATTCTCCGCGTTTGAGTTTCTTGTCACTTTTGAACATTGGCAAAAACTTACGACTTATATTGACAGTACCACAAGCATAGATTTGATTTTTTTTTTCATGGTCTGCATCAAGGGTATACTGGTGAAAAAATTATCAAAGAAGCAAATATAATTTTTTCCCACAAGTTCAGCAATAAGGGTTTTAACAATTCTCTCTCCATGATTTGTGGTGATTACTCCATCATCTGTTTTACCAGTATATATATATCAAATTTCCAACAGTACCCATTTTTATCTGCTAAAACCAATACCTCATATCCTCTTTTGATGGGTTTTTTTTTTTGCATATATTGCTTCAGAGTACTTCGCCTTTTGAATTTGATCATTGATTCATCGGCAGTAATTTCCATTGATCGATTCAAGAATTTTTTTAAATTTTCAGCTAAGGCAGTCAAAAGGTGACGAATTTTATAAAGTTTATCAATCGATACGTCTCCTCTTTGTGGCATTACTGAATTATCGTTGATATGAATATTTGATAGTAGGAATACAAGTATCTTGCAAAATTGGGTTACTTGACCAGTCATCCTTATAGGATGGATATTTTTTGATTTCCATTAGTAAATTTATTGCTATAAATTCACGCATCAGTAGCAATGTAATTTCTACCACTTGATATACGGTGTTGCTCGCAGTAAAGATTTGTTTGGATTACCAAGTGATCTACAATGTCTTCCGTCAACAACAGATTAAAAAAATTCAAGGGTGTTTTGTCTGCAACTGACCGAACATGGTCAGTCAAACCTGTGTCACTGGTAAACTGTGAAGCTGGAGAAGTTTTTGTAACTTTATCCCACTTAGGTGAACCTACAGGGTGGGCCAAAAGAAACCAAGGAGTGTAAGAGTTTAATAACTTTTTCGTTTATTAATTTAATTTTATTTTCTCTTTCAGATTATATAATATACAAAAGGGACATTTTTTACACTAAGTATGAAAAATGATGTCTCTTAAATGACCACCGTTTTCAGCTTCGCACTTATGGGCTCTTTTTAGAGCATTTTCCATAACATCTTTCAAAACTTGTGGCTGTAGCGTTCGAATTTCTGCAACAATGTTTGCCTTGAGTTCAAGGATTGTCTCTGGCTTGCTCACATACACTCGCTCCTTAAAATAACCCCAAAGAAAATAGTCGGGTGCTGTCAAATCCGGCGATCGCGCTGGACAAATAATTTCCGAATTTCTGGAAATTATTCGCCCTCCAAAAATTTGACTTAAAAGTGCCATTGTGTCTCGGACAGTATGGGCAGTGGCTCCGTCCTGCTAAAACCACATACCAGGTCTGTTTCCAAGAGCAGGACGTAAAAAATGTTCTATCATAAACCGATACCGCTCTCCATTTACGGTTACAGCACTTCCATCTTCATTCTCGAAGAAGTAAGGCCCAATGACATTTTCAGATGTGATCCCACACCATACTGTACACCTGATGGGGTGCAATTGGCGTTGATGAATGGCTCTTGGATTTTGAGAACCCCAGAACCTACAGTACTGCTTATTAACAAAGCCATTCAAATGAAAATGAGCTTCATCAAATAATTGATCTCTGGTTTAAATAATAAAATTCTATTGTTCTGGTTCTCTGTTCAGTTGTGAACCTCTCCATTATAAATTCTCCAAGTGTGGTCTATATAATTTGAAAGAAAAAATAAAAAAAATTAATAAACGAACAAGTTATTAAACTTTTACACTCCTTGTTTTCTTTTGGCCTACCCTGTACGATCGCATTTTCACAATTATTATCTCTATTCGAATATAATAATGTGGAAAGTGGCATGTCGTCATCAGCATCAAATTCATCATATACGATATGAGGTGAATGTGGATCATCTTCAAATTCGCTTCCCTTTGATTCAGTATCGCTGGGAATTTCTGCGCATTCAACATTGAGATCATTCATGTCTTCCAGAAGTTGACATATTTCTGCATCGTTTAGGTGTTTATGTGGCTGATTCATATTTTTTTTTAAAATAATAAGCAAAATAATTTCCAATGAAAAAAATACCTTACGTCGTGATGGTTCAATATAAGTACCCCAGCAAAATACACTACCAGCAATAATTATGTTGTAATATTATTTTCAAAACATGAAATTACATACCTTAGCAATATATCTGTCCAGAAAACATCAATTTTTATAATTATTTTACAAAAAACTATTTTTTCTTAACTTTTTTCAATATCCATCCCCTGCGTTGCACAAAAGTTGCTTCACTGACCATAAAATGTACATACATAAAATACGCAATTTGCACAAAACGAAAATTTTTCTGAGAAAATGATTGCTTTATTGTCACGTTATCAAGTGCGGTTCAATTTTTAAACCTTTGAGACTTAAGTGATAACGTAAAAAATATGTGGCACGAAAAATGTACCACCGTCGCGGGAAATATGGAAAATATATGGTACAAAAATTAAACCATTGCCGCCGAAAGAGTTAAAGTTTAAAATAGTTTAAAATCTATGTCTTATATTCTTTACATTCGGACAGTCTTTATTTATTCTTTTATACAATAGCCATGCATTAATATAAGTCATATGGAAAAGATGCAGAAAAACTCGATTTGCCCAATTTCGACTTTTTAAAGTAATTTTATGACGACTTATAAAACTGTTCCATATTCTCATTATAACCCTTTACAATTTTCGGACATGGAATAGTCTTAGCGGCTTTTCTTTTTTGTCATTTCTCTTAACTGTACAAGGGTCTTTTTGAGAGCTATTACTTGAATTATACTCAATTTGGTTTGCCATTTCACAATAAACGGAATCACTCCGGGAAAATGTTCGCAAATTGTGCAAATTTATTATTACAATAATTGTTCGCTGCGTCTAATTATCGGTCGATATTTTTGTTCAGCGATAAAGCTCACTTTTGGTTGAAAAGTCATTGCTTGGTGTGCTCCATGGGTAGAAAGAAATCATTGGTTCATATTTCTTCAGAAATTAAGCCGGCCATAATGTTACAGTCAATGAGGAACGCTATAGAGCCATGATTAATGACTTTTTCCTGCCAGAATTGGAGGATGCTGATATAGACGACCTTTGGTTCCAACAAGACGACCCTACGTTCAGCCCCAATTGCTGCAAAAAGTGGTCGAAAATTGGCCCTCTCGGCTGGAATTTATTCGAGCGGCGGTCAATTTACCGAAATCATTTTTAAAACATAATGGCAAACTCTTACCTTTAAGATAAAACAAAATTTTTGGCCACAACATAATACCGTAGGTGTTTTATTTTTCTTGAAAACCACATGTCCAAAAATATACCCTTTATGTTGAACCAATATTTGCAACAGGGTTATCTCTCTATGATATGAATGTTCATTGATGCCACATATATTGGAAATCAATTACTTATAAGTGTCTCGCTCAAATTTTAGCATAATATTTTCCTCAGGAAGCTTACAGTTTTTAATTCGGGTACGCCGAATAGACCCAATGAAAAGGAGTATACCAAGAATGGTAGAGTGGTATTTCCGTCATTAATGTAACGACTACGTTATGTGTAAATTGAAGATCATGTCCTCCTTCGCAAGGCTTTTCTGATAATCTATACTTGGGCGCGTGACCAGTTGTATACAAAAAAATTAAATTAATTTCCGTTTTTTGGGCTTATTAGGTAAATATTATTTTATAAAGCTACACATTTTAGTCGAACACATTTCTTCATCTACCCTCAATCGTTATTTTTTGGGTATACTTCCGAATGCTATGTTAAGTTTATCGTGTAATCGCATCATATATTGATGATATATTTAACCCAAGAATATTAAACTTTGACAGTAGTTCCTTACTTACCTTATTTTGATGTATAATTTTTCTTTAAATTACGTTATTTTCTTCCGATTGAGAAGAGGTTTCTCTAAAATCAATAAAAAACATAAAATGAAGTCTGGTTTCTCAAAAATATTTCTTAAGCGCCATTACAATGCCATCCTTCTTTCTTTTGATAGATTTTTTTCTTCAATAAAGATAAGTTTTTTTTTTTAAGGTGGGTCAAGTTTACAAGGCACTGGAAAAAAGTGCATTGAAGAAATAGGTATAGGTCAAAAGTAGTATTGTAATATTTTTAATAGGGGCACTAATATTCAGGCAATATATATTCAACAAAACTACCGCAACACAAGATACAACCACACAAAAAAAAAGAATAAATATTTATATACATATATATGCCAAAACATATTTTAGTTTTACCTTTTTCGATGGAACTTCTAAGTTCCCAACGCGTTTTGTTCCTCTAATTTTCTTTATTGTCTTTTCCGTAATTTATTCTTTTTATTATCAATTGTAGGGGATTTTTCGTAGTTGCAAAATTTTTCTTTTCTTTTTTCTTCAATACACGGCATAAGTTGCTCAAATTCCTCACTCATTTCAGAAAAATATAATTATCGCAACTAAAAATGAACCCTTAACTTACGTGGAAGTGATTGAAAAAGCACAAGAAATATTATGGTGACTGAGTGCCGCAAGATGCTCTTACTTTCTGATTATAAGAATTATACATTTGAAATTGTATAAAAAAAAAATTAACATGGGCAACTCACGGTTCTAAGGTTAACTATCACTTGGCTCCGATGGGACTCGTTAAATCGCTAATCAAATGATTCTGGTCTACCAAACCCGTTTGGCAATCCTCCTCCTGCTAGCTACTCGCCGTTGATCAAAGAGGTAACAAGGTGATTAAATTTTTTGGGTTCTTTTTTTTTTTGTAATTTTTACACACTCTTATCACACTATTTGTGGATTTTTTTTTTGGTCTTCTGTTTTTCCGACACAGTGAAGAGATGAGTTTTGTTTGGAGAAGAAATTTGATATTGAACTAGGAAACAAAGCAACATGGAGCATATTACACTGCTATACTGTCGGATCTAAAAGGCCGTAATGCATAGGGGCCAGAGTTTTTAGATCCAGAATACGCAATTTTATACAAAGAGGAAGGAAGAAAGAATTGAAGCATGTGAAAAATCGTAAAAATAAATTCTATAAGAAATACAAAACAGAGGACTGCTTATAATAAACTATACCCATTTTATCTGAAAAAGTTTAATGCCCTCGATAAGTTTCTTTATAAAAAGTATATAAGTAATCAAGAAGCTAATATCAAATCCAAGAAATCTACTTCTAATATACCTTCATCGGTTTTCTACAAAGAAAAACACGCGAATACCCCCATTGAGGCAGCAAATCTTTTCGCTGAGTATTTTTGCTCTAATTTTGCGTCTGAGATGGATCATGTCAGCAGTCCCGTTCGCAGTTGTGTCTCCGACTCTACACTATCGTTTAGGTCGGTTACTTTATCTGCTGAAGACATTGAAAAAGGCATTCAGTCCTTAAAATTCTCCAAACAAATGGATGTAGATGGCTTATCGGCTATTATTTTTAAAAAATGTCCCGCTCTTATCGAACCCTTAATGCTAATTTTTAATAAGTCTCTGTCCAATGGCGAGTTTATTCATGATTGGAAAAATGCTTCTATAGCCCCAATTTTCAAAAATGGCAATAAGAATGACGTTGGCAATTATCGCCCGATTTCGAAGTTGTCCACTGTCTTTCTCAGTCAGTACCTTGATTAGCCCCAACCAGCATGGATTCGTCAGTGGCCGGTCAACTGTATCTAATCTTGCAGTTTTTACTGCGGACTGCTTTGCAGCCTTTCAGGATGGGCATCAGGTTGATGCGATCGATACAGATTTCTCTAAAGCCTTTGATAGGGTTTCCCATAAACTTTAAGTTATCGAAAATGGGTTTTCACTCCACTTTTCTGCAGTGGATTCGTTCTTATTTGACTAAAAGATAATGCGTAGTCGCCTTTGACAATGTTTCTTCTCAGCCCTTCGTTGCGATGTCGGGCGTCCCCCAGGGTAGTATACTGGGACCTTTACTATTCATTTTATTTATTACCGATATCAGTTCCTGCTTTCAAACATCTAAATTTCTTTTATATGCTGACGATCTTAAAATTTACTCTACAGTCAGAAGCTTGCTAGGCACCTGCGCATTTTAACTAGAGTTTGATAAGCTTTACTCGTGGTGCTCTCGAAATCGGATTTTTCTGAATGTAAAAAAGTGTTTCCATTCCACATTTACCAGAAATTTTAACCAGGTTTCAAACTAGGTATCAAATTTCGGGTTCACCCCTCGATCACGTTAATGAATTCAAGGATTTGGGTGTATATTTTGATACCAAACTTAGGTTTACCACACACGTTAATTATGCTGTCTCTAAATCGTACGCTATGTTAGCTGTTGTTCGACGTAACTGTGTAGCTTTCTCAGATCCATACACTCTCAAGTTATTATATACCATTATTTAGTAAGATCCAGGTTAGATTACGCAGCCTTCATATGGAGACCATATCACGCTACTCATATTAACCGTATAGAGCGAATCCAAAAAATATTTATTAAATTTGCACTACGTTCTTTAAACTTCACTGATCCCATACCTCCCTACGAATCCCGCTGTCACCTCTTATCCTTGAAAACTTTGCAATCCAGATCTTCTTTTCTCTCTAGTAGTTTTGTAATGAATCTGCTAAATGGTTCAGTTGACTGCCCTGCCCTACTGGGGAAATTAAACTTTTTCATTCCCGCTCGGAATCTCCGACACTTCCCCTTGTTTTACACTGAGCATCCTAAATTTGAGTACATCAAATTTGCTCCCATGTCAAGAACATTGTCTGAATTAAATAATGTTCCGAACTTAGACCCGTCTTCATCGCCTGGAGCAGTCCGGAGCCTACTGTATAATTATTTTAACTAGTTCCTAGGTAATTGTTCTCTATAGTCAGTACGAAATTAATTGTTTAATTTGACTTCTAATAAATAAATAAATAAATAAATAAATAAATAAATAAATAAATAGATATCAAGCATCTTCCAAGTGGAGGTGTACACCATCCTACTACATATGTACAGATGTCAACCTAAGGAGGAACTACCACAATTAACCCATAATCATTTTAAGTGACAGTCAAACAGCACTAAAGGCTCTAGCCTCGTATGAGGTAAAATCTTCATTAGGTTTGTCTACGAACTAAAAAAAATCGTGCCAATATACATCATCTTATTGCTTGCCATTGGTCAAGATTCTTTTAAATTCAAAGTATAAAGTACGAAATGAAAATTTGCAAGATTACTCGAGTCATTATTTCACTTGGTGAAAAAAAAATAATAATGGCAATACTACCAAATAATTCACTGCCATAAAAACCTAATCAAATGTCAATGAATGACATTAAATAAATTTATTTTCTATACTCACATCCATTCAACTACATATTTACATACATACATTTATGTACATACTTATGAATTTATGCAAACGTGGATAGGAAAAATGCAATAAACAGTAAATAACGTTTGACATTATTACTTTGCTTGCAACAATTTAAAATTACTTTGGTTACCATAAAATTAACAACAACAATAGCATTGAATTATACACAACACAAAATAAATTGCAATAGACGCAGTGAACTGAACTACGAAAAACGATATAGCAGCTATACAACATTCTACATTTAAATTTAACTGTAATTGCATAGCTTTTGACTCACACCAAACACATACATACATACATACATATTTCCATACACACATACATACGTGATCACACATGAGCATTTGCATATGTACGTATGTATGTAGAAGTAAAAATATTTTATACGGAAATTTTGAATGAAGAGAATATATGTATGTATGTAAATAAATTTTAAATTGTCGTATACAAGCTATTAAAATACTTGCTTAATATGTGGATCAACAACAATACACAAACAAACACACACTCATATATGCAATTCGAATTTCTATTTCACAGATTATTGTCGCAATGAACGTTATATGTTCCAAAATAAAAAAATTAAAAAAAAAACACTCAAAAAAAGCAAAATTTGTGCTGCAAATTTATGTGCAGTAAAAGTTGATAATCGGCTTCTAACAGAAACTGAACTCACAATGCACAATGGTGCTGTGAAGAGCAGATCAGAAATAGCAAAAATCCAAATTTATGCTTACTGCGCATTTTAGTATGATTTTATACAGCGTTAGCTGTGAACGAATTTCCCCAAAGTGCCAACAATTGCTCAGTTATTGGAAGCACAGTATAACTAGTTGAAAACCTGAGGTGTAAACCTTGTGTGTGGGTTTGAGCCTGTCAGGGTTGAAATTAAGCGTAAGCAACCGTTCTCACCATACATGGTGGCTCCTGGAAACAAACAAGAATTGTTAAGAAATTGTTTAAAAAGTAATAAGTAATAATATAATGCACATCTTTTTACGTAAGAACTCATAGAATAATTTATGTAAAATATGCACCACAAATGTTTATAGTAAGTTTGTTTTTCCCATATTTCTTGCACAATAAAATTGGTTATCGAATTGCTCGGAGTGCCACCACTAAGAAATATGTTTACATACAAATGCAGCCCTGCTAGTCTTCGTTGTTAAAATAGCGGTGAATTCGCCTAACTTGGTGATTTCCCTGAGTATATTCACCATTTTAAATGTTTGAGTTAAGTTTGCTTCACTTTTCTGGCTCACCGCTCAGCATTATCATAGCCCCGAGTTGTATTTAAAGCAACTGCTCGTTGGAGTGTTTAAAATCTAACTCGTGCCACTTCGTTTCTGTTATTTCAATAAAATTACTTGTTTATTAAATATTTATTGCTCTAGTTGAATACGGAAAATTCGTAATCCTCTTAAAATCGATTGCTTGGTGAAAGAGAAATTGCCCGCGAAAACTTATTGGTGCGTAGTTAATGTCGGCTTTTTGGTTTGTACTCGTAGCAGCTGTATCAAGGCAAATTCATAGTCAAAATTAAATTGATACTTAAAGTTACTAGTTGTAGTTTTTTGGCATAATTTTCAATGGGTTATCTGTCTAAAATACTTCAACTAACTTTAGCTACCCATTTACTTTGACAATGAATACGCTCCATAATTTTTAATGGGCTCAATTAAGCTACAGCTAACTTTAAAGTCGGTTTTTTGTTTACTATGCATTTAAATTTAATTTAATTTTCGCGGAACGTTCCTTAAAAACTGAATTGAAGTTTGCTGATTGCAAATTTGTGTTGAACTGATGTTCGGTACTGATAAATTAATAAAACAGTTTATCATTGGCTAGTCGAAAAGCATTTTCATTTCCATATGTATTTCAAGAAATTCCATAACAAAATGTTTTGGATTTCACTTTTACATCGTAATAGTAGAACGGCTCCGTGTGTAGAAGTCCACGCAAGTGCCTACGACTTCTGGATTATTTAACCCAACTGTCCTCTGTATAGCTGCCGAACATCCGTTTGGGAGTGAGCTAAAGTGAGAACCCGAACCTGATGGGCTCACTACTACGTTTTCGGTATAAAAACCAACCTTAAAAAAAAAAAAAAGGCCCAGTATTTTGTTGTGCGGTGGGCTTGGGACCCGCCACGTAAAAAATTATAAAATTATGAGATGCACCAGGAATGTCCGAGCCCTTAATAGGGGAGGTGCCGCTGACCGGCTGGTTGATAGCCTAGCGAAAGTAAAGGCTGACATCACCACCATCCAGGCAATGAAATGGAGAAGAACGAAAGTAGGAGCCGAATTACGTAAGTGCGAAAAGTTGAGACGCTCATGACGGCATTAGCATCCGGTCACCCGACTTCGACAAAATTCGAATAGCACTAACGTGGCTAAAGAGCAGCAAAGCTGCGGACGCCAGTTTAGCTATTCAAGAGTGATGGTGAAGAGCTGGTAAGATTCACGCACCAAATTATTTGCAGAATATGGACGAATGCATTCCCACCGTTCAGTGTTTAAGTATGCTCTGCCCAATTCGCAAAAAGGGCGATCGTGCAACATGCGCCTACTACCGCGGCATCAGCCTTCTTAGCATAGCACATAAGGTTCTGTCGAGTGTATTGAGTGAACATCTAAGGCCCTCCGTGTTTGGGCCTCATTACTCTGGCTTTAGACATGAAGTGTTCGAGAGAAATATCATCGAAAGATTTGATGGTCTTTTCGCCTTTGCGACAGCGAATATCACAGATGATAGACCGCTGAGTGCATGAGCTTTATAAACATAATGATAATGACATGTTACAAAGAATTTAGATTAAGCGGCTACGTTGGTTAGGCCAAGTTGTACGTATGAAAGAAAATACTCCAGCCCGGAAAGTATTTAACGCGGCACCCGTTCGTGGTAGCAGAGAAAGAGGAAGGGCTCCTATACGCTGGAAGGACCAGATGGAGAAGGAGTTGACTTCACTTCGTGTCTCCAGTTGGCGCCGGTTAGCAAAACAAAGTAACGACTGGTCTGCTTTACTAGAATCGGCCAAAATCGCCTTGGCGCCATTTATTAGTTGACTGACTTTTAACATCGCAATAAATCGCTCTAATTTAAGCTAATTTATTAATTTGTTGTCAAAAATTTTAAAATTAATTTATTGTTTTATGGTAGCACAACACCCCAAAATGAGCATTCAATACGATAATAGACCAAAAACGCGCCACTGCAGCCCTGCAAGCCATAGCTAGAGGTGAATTTCGTCGAACTTACAAAAACAACAAGTAAACAATCCAAGACGGTTGCCAACTGTTTATACTGTGGTTGGTAGTTTGTACATACGTAGAAGCGGAGCAACGGAGGAACGGAGGAGCGTAAATATATTGACACAAACACGCTATGCATAATTCATTAAGCACACGAAAACAATGCTGCACAAATTTTCGCGCATATCCTCTTAGCATGAACACAAACCATTTGTGCATCTGTGTAGGTTTTTAGCTACAAAAGTACAGTTAAATCTTATCGACGATTACAGAACAGCGGGAAGAACTGACGCAACTGAGATAAAAAAATTTCGAATTCTATGAAATTGCACTTTTATGGAAATATAAGAAAAAATTTGTATGACAAGTGAAAGAAATAATCACTTCCACTGGAACAATAGCCAAATTAAACGGGTGTTGATGACAACAATGGAATGCTGATGGCAAAGGGTGTAAACAAAAAAACTTAGTACTCTTAGTACTCTTGGTATTATTGACTAAATTGACATTCGTATGCTGAGGAAGTTTTGTTCTCGTATATAGAAATATGTTGGTAAAAGTAATGTGGACTGCCTGGTATTATCGCCCGCAAAATGATTCTCATAACTAGATATAGTAGCATCCCAATATGCCGATTGTAGGCCTGAATATATTTTCATATCTATCCCTATCCCAGTTATTACAAAGAAAAAATTCGCAATAATTAGATCACTGTAGAACAAAATTCCCTAAAATAACCAAATGTTATTAGATTTCTAAAGTACTTGGCCGTGATGACTGTTAAAAATCAGTGAAAGTTCCTAATGCGACAGTTAAAATACAAAAATATCTTGATTCGTTGTATAAATGATTATCTTTAAATAAACTCAAATTAAATGTGAAATAATCACTTGCTATGGAGAAATTAATGATTCAAAATGAAATATGAAAAAATCGAGGAAATTTACTTATGTACGTGTTTTTATCGATAACATATTAAAATATTTATATATAGTTAATAAAATGTCTAAAAAAATTTATATTATAAAAAGATCATGGAAATATTTGGGAAGAAGATATAAATGACTGGTCCATAGGTTTATAGTAGATCCTCATTTTATATATTGTCCAACGATCTTCTTCATAATTGGCAGAATTACAAAGATAAACAAATCACAAAAAGTAGGCGATGCGATTTATTTTGCACAAGCGCTACGATGTATCCACACGAGAACGGTTAAGACTCTTCTAATTGAGCACTGCATAGCGCTGTCTATTAGACTGACCTGGAATCTCAACCTTATTGCAAAGATGTTGTAGAAGTGGCAACTCGGACTTTCCCATTTACACCAGGAAATGGATTGGAACCTCGGCCTTTCCGGCCACTTCCTTCCGCCAAACGCCACCGACCAAACGCAATCGAATGTATGACGAATATAAATTTCGAAGTTACTTATCCAACAAGCAGCGGCTCGAAAGCTCGACCTCGTTGCGCTTAAGGTGTAAGTGTAGAAACTTGGCGTTTCCAACCCTTGGCAAAAATTGATAGGACCTTTGGATGTTTCGACCACTCCGTTAACTAAACGCCACAGAACAACCTCAATTGTGAGCATAATAAGCTTTAGAGCGGCTCGGAATCTAGTACTTTCGGACCACCAAAGACGCGGCTTGGAAACTAGCGCTTTCCAACCGTCTAGAGACAATGGCGGAGCGGATAGATGTGAAACGCGTCATCATATCAAGTTTATGCTTTAAATATTTTTTATATTAAGTCTTTTATATTTTAGTACTGTAGGCCCACTTGCGAGAAATCCAGAGTTAAATTTATAAATAAAGGAGTAAGTAGATAGATAGATATTGGTGTTGAGGTTTGCACTTCGACCTTGCGATTCATTGTGCCCTCCGGCCTTTATACAGTAGTAGCTCATCTAACCCCAACGCTCTTAGGAAGTCTAAGATGATGGTTGGTGCAGCCGTCTTCTTGATTTTCTTTTAAATTTTTTAATTTAGCAAAATCAAAATAAATTTTTGAGGTTCTAGTACAACAACGAACTGCTTGGTCTCTAGTTTGTTGGAAGTGATCGCTTCCTTTTGTCAAAGCTCTGTTAAAAGAGTTGGAGCCTATGCATTTGAAGGCATCCCCATTATTGTCGAAAAAAGCGATTCGTTTTAAATTTTTTCATTTATTGCAAAAAACTTTGTTTGACAAATTGATTTTTTATTTATTTATAACAGAGTGTCACAAACTTAAAATTTTAACCCCGAATAATTGCTAGTTTAAATACTTATATTTTTAGCTGTGAGTTCATGAACATTCTGCTGTGCTAGAAAATTTATCAAATTAACCGTAAAAATCTGAGTTAAATTGATTACCTGCTTTCACGGAAGTGAACCTAAGGGTCAACGTATAAAGTTTGAAATATTTTGTATTATATTTTAATCTCTTATATCATAAGACTGTAACAAATAAATAAATAAATAAAAAAGATATGTAGGCGACTATCAATTTTTCAAATATATTTAGTTCTTGAGAGGTTTAAGATTGGAAGTATTAAAAAGCCAGTTTTTGGCATTTCTGAAAGCTGATTTTACGATAATTTTAAAACTGCTATTAAAAATCTACGCGAAATCAACTCCAGAACTGCCACTTCATCACATTTTCTTAACCCTAGAGTACTAAACCTATTTCATCCTTCGGCAATACTAATCATAACTAAAAGTTCCTAAGCTGCCATATTTCTAATAAAGCAATTTTTTTTTCACTTGAACGCGTATAAACATATCATTTTATAATTGTTCTCGCATTGCACTTTGGGTAGAATACTACCCAAAAAATTGAATAAAAAAAATAAATCAAAAATACCCAATAAAAAAGTTTTAATCGAACTGAAACTCAATGACTACTATTTTTGAACTAGATCAACTACTTTTCAATGCCATGCAATAAACAAGGCGATTTGCGATTGGCGAATAAATATGCGGTTTCCCGCCTTATGAGTAGCATTCTAGCAAAGTCATACTCGTCCTTTTTATTACTTTCAACAGAACGAACCTTTTTTTCCTTTTCCCATCATTTCGTCTAACGACTCTTTAGTCTAACATTCGGGATACCGGATTAGAATCATTTCCTTTCAGCTGACTACTAGGAGGCCAGTTTTTAATACTTGCAAAGTACTGGACAGATTTTTTGGTAGATGGTAAATTATGTGTTTATATAAATTTCAAACTCAAGCTATTCATTGTATCATAAAAAAATATAATCAATATAAAAAGGCCGTAAATGCTTAACATGGGTACAATTTATTCACCAAAGTTTTGCAAAAGTATTACTTCTCACCATTTATTAACTCATAAACTGATATATAATTTTGGAAAATTGGGCCACGTCACGCCCACGGGGAATAGCATACTTGAATTTGTCTTATGTCCGCAACTATTCGGTGCAGATTAATAAATTTTGTGTATATGTGTTCTAAAGATTATATTGGAAAAATTTACGGTTTCATGCTCTATACAAGAAAAAAAATACAAATTCCTTATATCTCTGCCCTTGATATAGCTGATCGATATTTATTGATAGAGCAACATCTTCATTCAAATTAGTAAATCAACTACTCCTGTAAAAGAACAACAGCAGGCTCTGAAAAATTAGAAATAAAGTGGAAAATGGTGAAAGCGGTTATTGGTTCGTCTGGTTTTGCAGCTACCTTATGGAAGGAAGATAAAGAGCTCACCCAGCTTTAGCCCTTTCCTTGTATTTGTACAATATATTTTTTCGCGTTTTTTGCAAAAGTTACCAGGGATTGCCCACAAGAGTTTAATATTTTCGAATCTTATATATTTTGCTTTTTCAAATACCAAATGTTAGCTCCAGAATGAATCATTCGTAATTTTTAATTGACTTCCAAAAAAAGCCTGCTGCAAATTTTTGCGCTTGGCACAAAATAGCGGAAGAAATCAAAATATTTAAATACGTAATATTACATTTGTGTCAAAATAAAACAACTCTATGGGCAAGTTAAGTTTTTTCAAATCGATAAATGAAAAACAAAATAAAGGACCGTGTAAAAAAAAATTGCCTAACTTGAAAATAATGTACAATATATTGTACACTGGCGAGCAAAAGTTATGTACCAACTACATGTACAAAAATAAATTGGTCAAAATATTACACAAATTACTTTAGTGATTGCGAAATTCCATTAGGGAAATATAAACACATACAAAGAGCGAAAACGCCACCTAAAATGCCTTATAAATCAGAGCAAAATTTAGCGGATTTCTCAAAGTTTTTTTTAAATAAGAAGCAATTCTTATTACGACTGGGTGTATCCTTTCAATAAAATCAAAAAGATAATCTGTAAAACTAAGATGAAAAGCTTTTCAATAAAATTAAGAAGGGAATATTGGTTTTCATTGGAATCTCTTCTTAATGTTAATAAGCCGAATCATATCAATTTAAAATTATTGGCAATTAATTTGTTTAAGTACATTATAGATAAGTATAATAATTTTAGGTACTTCTGTATTATTATAAAAGGTTTTATATATGTATATTTGTTTATAAGATATAAGAACAATTAAATTGAGTTTTTATAATTACTGGCGTTGCCAAATTATGTGTATACATAAGTAGCAAGGCAAGTGCCATTTCTTGAACATTAATGCAAGTTTAGACATAACGGGTTTTTCAATAGGGACGCTACAAAAGTAGACCCATAGTGACAGCAAACGACGCCATATTTTTTCACGCTCTTTTGACATTTCTCTTCAGTAAGGTTTGCCATTTCATCATGGAAAGATATACGATCCAACAACGAGTCGAAATTATTAAAATTTACTGCCGAAATTCGGAGTCAATGGCCTCAACCTTAAGAGCGCTACGTCCAATTTATGGTCGTAGTCATTTCTGGCTGAATGGCTTCGTCAATAAGCAAAATATGCGTTATTGGACAGGCAGCAATCCACACGTACTCCATGAGTCAGCATTGAATCCCGAAAAAATTACGGTTTGGTGCGGTTTATGGGCCGGTGGCGTCATTGGGCCGTACTTCTTTCTGATGATCAAGACCGACACGTTACTGTGAATGGGAATCGCCACCGCTCAATGATAACCGAATATTTTTAGCCCGAATTGGATGATATGGACTTGGACAATATGTGGTTCCAACAGGACGGCGCCACAAGCTGCACAGCGAATGTCACAATCGATTTATTGAAAACCAAGTTTGGTGGGCGTGTTATCTCACGAAATGGCCCAGCTAATTGGCCGCCTCGGTTGTGCGATTTGACGCCGTTAGACTATTTTCTGTGAGGCTACGTCAAGTCTATGGTCTATGCCAACAAGCCAACGACGATTGATGAACTTCGTACGAATATCGAACGTGAAATTGCAGCAGTATCGGCCGATTTATGCTTGAAAAGCGTCGAAAATTGGGTTCAGCGTCTGGACTTCTGCAAGCGTGCCTGGATTGCCCATGCAAAGGAATTCGAGTTACATACATAATGACATCGAATGTACCTTCACAGCAATAAAGAATTTAATTCATATCCCAAACCGTTTTTGTTTTATTTAAAAAAAAAACTTTGTAGCGTTCCTATTGAAAAACGCTGTATAAAGATATTTATTTTTGAAAAACTTTATTCATAAATCATGTATTATTTCTATTTAAATGTTTAAGACTCTATTCCTTTAAAACTTCTGAAACAATAAATAAGTAAATCAAAAATTTTCATTTTGAAAATACAAAACTCCAAAAAACAATATTCACAATATTAAACTAAAAGCAATATAAAGTAGATTATTCACAAAGTAAGCTGTATTTCAAGACGTTTAAAGCAAAGTTTGAATTGAAAAGCGCTATTTCAAAAATAAAAAGTTTTCCTTATTAATAAATACAATTACATTCTAGTAAAAGTTAGGGGATCACCTTATTAATTTCTCTTATATGATTTTTAACATAACAACGAAGTGATTTCTCCTTAAAATTGCATATTTTTAAAAAAAATTCTATAAAAATTAATAAACAAGAAATCATCTCCTCATTTTCAAGCGTTTTCCTTTTCAATAAATTTTAGAAGGAATTCAAACCAATACTAAGGAAATTTTCTAATGATAGTTTCTTCTATTTTGTCCCCTCTCGCACTCCTTGGCCATCAAGTGTTTTTAGACGTCTTTAATTATAGGCTAACTTTTTAGCCCTATGAAAAGGAAAACGCCGTAGATAAAGCTCCAATTGAAATATTGCCACACAGAATTCAATATTATATTGAAATCAGATATTACTTATAGATGGCGTCGAGGTGAATATGAACCTGTACATTTTCCCTTTGAAAATAGGGGAACTTCCACGATGAAATTGCTATTGTAATCTATTTATGACAGATATGAAGATAAATTTTTAAAATCCATATTTTATGCTAACTTGTGTGCGACACAAGCAACATCATAAGCTTTGATCAGCTGACTAATAAAGAAGAAATTAAAATACTGATTGTACTTCAATTATTATCGGAAGCATGAAATTACGCTGGGTCTCATTATTTTGGGACACCACATTGATGTTTTCTTTTTGTAAAAATACTATGGCGGAGATTTCAGCAACCGCGCTCTGCTTTACATTTCGTTCAAAATTTAAGTGTACCAAATAATTGTAGCGATAAATTTAAAAAAGTACGTCCATTAATTAATGCGATGAAAAATAGGCTCTTTCAAGAACCAATAGAACTTTACCAAGGAAAATAAACTCAGATTGATCAAGAAAATGATTACATTAGCTTTTGGGTTATCAACAGCAATTTTTGTACATTTGTGTAAAAGAGTAAATCCCCCGGGACACAACTTATATTTTGACATATATGTCCTTCATTGTATGCTCTTTAGCTAACGAAAATAAATGAATTATTAAAACTATTTGTAATTAAAATGTATTTATATTTTTTTTTACCTTAACCCATTAACGCCCAAATCAAATCTGCTGGTAGGAAATTGTTTTCACTGTCATTTATTAATTCATTAATGGACAAATAAGAAGTTAAAAAGAAAAAACTTAAATTTTTTGGTTTAGTTTTTGAGAAAAATGGGTGTCCTCACCTGGGGACAATGGGCAGTTCAAGTATGAAATTGAGCAAAGCACTTGCGTTCAACGCAAAGTGTTTTTGTGCATAATTCACATCGCCAGCGGCACTTAGAGTGGCAAACCACGCATCGCAATTAGTTTGTTAAGCATTCAGGATTGTGACCGTTGTTTGTCGACAAAGCACCAGCTACTGCGAATGAAGGACGAGGTTGTTTGGACGATGTAGGTTTTAGATACGTTCGCACAATGTGCCGTCTGAATGACAATTGATCCATTGGGGGTGTATTGTCAGCTTTGCATAGTAAAGCGTGAAGCCTCCAAGCATTACTAACTGCTAAATCCAAACAGTATGTGAAAATTGGCCACCACCACTTTTATCCTCTAATTGACACCCTATATAAGCTAATAGATTGACTTGTTGCTGACCAATTCCGATATCCAAATCTAACCGATTTCCCCATTAAAAGCTGTTTTGCTGGATGTCGACCAAAGTATTTAATCATGGACTCATCCACTGAAAGTATTTCATAAAGAACTCCCAATTGGCTAGAATTTCTCTGAATGAGATTACATAGAGGTCTTACCTTAAACATTTTGTCAGTTGAACAAGTGGCAAGACTGTTATCAACAAAATGCAGGTTTCTTTTGATTTCTAAGAACCTATTTCGACTTATTGCATTTACAACCATTGGAACACGAAGATCGTCATCTACACTCCAATAAGCCCGCTCCGCAGGAAGTTGGTGATATCCCCTAAAATGCAGAACTCCCAAAAATACTTTCACTTCTTCGGTGCTTAGGACAAAATTATGTATGTTATTTTGATTGGCGTACATAACGCTATTATCAGCAATCATTGTAAGAACATCGATGTCAATAATTTCCTCGAACAAATCCGTAGGGGTCCGACCGCTTATTATATTAACAAATCTATCTACTCGTTTTTGAACCAAATCAATGGAGTGATATTTCATGCTATAATTAGGAGAAACCCGTCTCCAAACTGGTTCGCCAAAATTACCTTGATCGACTCTTTTACGCTTAGCAAAACATGCAAGTGTCTCTTCATCACTTTCATTCCAATCGGAATCGTCTTGACGACGTGGAACTACCTCAATTCTTCCAGTCAAATCATTCGGCATGGTAGAGCATACCAAATCATCTTCATTTACTTCATCTTCATCGCTTATGACTACTATATCATATTCAGAATCATCGTCTTCTCTCTCCATTATCCAATCAACGGCCTCCTGTAGTTTTAAAAAATCATTCTGACCTCTAAACACCTTCCGATATGCCATAATTATGCTTATGGAAACCACCTATAAAATGTTAGTAAAAGTTAATGGTTATGCCCATTGTCCCCATTTGGGGACATCACTATGGAACTATACCTTTTTAATCTAATTCTGTTTTTTTCAACACGATACCACTTCTAAAAGCTTGTGCTCTCTTCACTTAATATTTTAGTAAAAATCCGCTAGAATTAACACGACGAAATGTCAAACTTTGAAGCGGTAGAAATTACTCTTTATTGACACAATCAACCTATGTTTTTGTTTAGATATACTACTTGTGCCATCTATATGTCATATCTGTAGTAACATTATTAGTTTTCGGTGTTTGAGATACAGATTTCGCTATTTGAAGAGGTGTCCTCGTATGGGGACGGTGGGCGGTAATGGGTTAATTAAAAACAACAGCAAGTTGTATGTTAACTCGCAACTCTTCGTATATATTGGTCAATACTTTTTTTCTCAAATCTTGTTATTTTCAAATTGCTATTGGAATCAAAAGAGGCAAGCTTCTTTTTACAAAAATTATTCTCGTGAAAAAAGAGATATTGGCGGGAAAAGCTTAAAGATGAGTTAAATATGCAATTTATCGATGCTCCTAAATGTAGAATTGGTAAAGACTATCTTGCATGGCAGATGTGCTGAACACACGAAAAAAAATTGATGTCCATTATCATCGAATCGACCATTCTCAATAATAAATTAAGAAACGAAAATGTTCGGATTCCAAGACCACTTAACATCTCAAGTGATTTGATTTCAAATGCTTGCAGTTTCCAGTCTGTGTTACTTTCAGGCCTCTCACTGATTCCAACGAACTACCATCGTGAAGAAATCTCCCTACACTACAGCCATTAATAAACACTTCTTACATTTTTTATCCACTTCAGTATAAGACATCAAATTAGTTTGTTAGTTGCTTGCATATTTTATTTTGTTTTAGTTATTCTATCACTTCTACCGATAAACAATAGCGCTCGTATAAAATTTTCCCGAAGAACTGTCAAAATAGCCTTTCACTCGGAACCAGTGCTGTCAGTCTCCCGAATTTCGAAATTTCGTGACCACGCCGGAATTGGTGATCGCTTTCCCGACGTTGCCACATCACTTGTTTATCAATGCCTATAAATAAATCAAAATGGTAATCAGTAAAAGTTAGCGAATTAAATCTGAAAAATCTATGTTTTTCATACGGTGAACTGCCAGTGACATGCTCGAAATTTTTTGTCTGTTTTTCTGCAAGGTGGAAATATTTACAAAAACCACTGGAATAAAATACCTGTTCTAAATACATTGGTGCAGCAAAGAAAGTCGGATACGCTAGTACAAAATAAAATCATATATCTAATTACTACTCGTATATCTTCGTTCTGATCATTGCGTAATAATTGTTTTTGGGTATTTGGTATTCTTCTCATACTTACAAACATCAGACCAAAGTATTAATACTATTTTTTTGCTCATGAAAGTTGTCGACAAAGCCCTCACCTCTATTATACTCTGTCACATTTGCTCCATTGATTTTTATTTACCTTTCCGATTAAGTTTTATTTTTCTTTTCACTATTTTCAGCAAATATTTATAGAATGTAACTGGCCTGGCACTTTTCTTGGTATTGCTGATATTCATTGACAATCGCATCGCTTGCCGCACACCAACGAAACATAAAACCAAACGAAAATAAAAACCAACGAAGAAACGAAGAAAAAACAATAAACAGGTGCCAAAAGCGCTCAAAGCGAAACTAGCGTGAAATAATACTCACTTTAACAATTTGCGCACCAAAAAAAAAAAAAAAACAACAAAATACGATACGATGCAATACCCAACAGCAAAAATTTGTTAGTAGTACATACAAAGGAATACAATATCTAAATGCGTAGTTGGTAGGGGAAGACGTGGAAGAAAAGAAGCCACTTAAACGCGGATTATTGTGTTGCTAAATCTAATTTCCCTTTTTCCTTTTACGCTAAATGTGTAAAGTTTTCATGAAAGTTGCTCTTATTTTACCTTACTGTTTTGTATTTGCGGAATTGTTCTTTGCCATTTGGATCTCATTGTTTTATTGCTGCTATTCTTTTGCGCTATGTGGGTGATGGCGAATATGTAATAAAAAGTCAAGCAGTGAAATTAAATGATATCGACTTTTACTTTGCAGCACTTTGTTTTTTTATTTTAGATTAATCGTTTGGTAAGGCACGAAATGGTTTGAGTTTTTTTATTCATCCGTTGCTTTAAATAAACGATTTTTTAGTTTTAGCTGCGAATAGGCAAAGAGGAATTATGTTAGCTGGCTTATGTTTTGAAAAGGACAGTGCAATTTATATCGACTTTTGTTTACCATGTTTTCTACATAATTTTTAATGTTATACTAGAGAATCCTCCCTGATTAAAAAAAAACTTACTCGGTCGTTTTGAGACTTCGGTTTTTTGAAAACAAAACGTTTCTTTGGGAAAAATGGATCGATTACCTTGGAATATGAAACTGAACAATTTTGCATGCCCGTATTTCTATAAAACTTAAAATTTTTGATATAAACTGATTTTTATTTTTAACTATCAAAGTTTCGCAACTTTTGTGCTTATTTTGTAAATCAAAATATTTTTTATTAAAAATTGTAAAGCTCTGTAGAAATACGAATTACTTTTTCTCAAAAACCTTTTGAATAGCTGAAAAATGGCCGAAATCGTTTCGTTTTTTGCAAAATTGTGGGCAGTTAAAAAAATAGTGATTTTCAATAAATAAAAATGAAAAAATAGAGTCTCTTAATTTGCACTATAGCATAAAAAATGTTAAAAATTATATTATGCGATTTGGCGCGGAATATATATATATATATATATCCCAAACTGCTTTATTGCTTGTTGTAGTTGCCTCAAGCCTTAGCAAGCAACTGGTCAATACCCTCTGAAGCAAAAATTCTTCCTACGAAAACTGGTAACTTCCGCCCAAAAAAAATCCTCATTTTCTATTAAATATTCGATCCCATTTACTCATTTTTTGAGTAAGAGATCGCTGCCAAGTTCGGACTAGTTAGCGATCACAGCCATCGTTTGCGAATCATTGAGAACTTTAAATTTTTTGTGGTTGCGAAAATTTGTCTATATATTTCTCGACTCTATTAAAATATTAAATATATTCATACGAAGTCAGAATTTCATTAAGTAAGCACCGAAACCTCAAATCGCTGGCAGTGAGTTAATAGCTTTCAGTGATGTTTTATTCTGTATCCGACGCGCCTTAGAGTGCTCCAAAACAAAAAAAATAAAAATAAAGGTTGCGTGTATGTTTTATGGTACGTAGTAGAACAGGTCTAAAAAATAATTTTGATTTTAAAAAACGCCAATATAATATATGAAGATTTAAAAAAAAACTTCAAATACACCCTCAAAATCTAAAGTTATGGTTAAAAACTGCAAAGCGGGATATTGGATCAACAAATGACACAATTTAGTCAGCTTTCTACGGATTCTGATAATCTTTTTTCGGTATAAAGCGCAAAGTTGTGTATTTCTATTGCTTTTCAAATCTTTAAGTAAAATTGAATACAACTAACTCTGTGCACCAAAAAGTTTGAAAAACAATTTAACGGTGACTTAGGGTTAAAATTGCACAATATAATAGACTAAATTTTATCCTTTGTAAAAGGAGTTTGTATTGACCTAAGTACGCAAAAATCCTCAAAGTTATGAAGCCTTTTTTATTTGTTGTGCAGAAGTGGTTGAATTCGTCTGCGATTTGTTACAGCCCAATGTGAATGAAGCAATATATGCCAGATAAGGACGACACCTTTATTATGTCAAACAGATGTACCTTAACCCATACAGAATCACTGCAACAATGTTGTTTAAAATAGAGTTTTAGCTAACGTGAGTTTTGCAGTTCTTCAGTTTTCATAAATAAAATATTCATCCTCAATATCTTGTGCACATATTATTTTTGAAGAGAGTGTGAATATTATTTGGATTCAAGCTAGTAGCAGTCTTGCATACATCAAAATTTTGTTTTTTTTTCATATTTTTTTCACTGCGCTGTACTTTTCACAAAGTTTTAGAGTTAAAAAATTCAAAATCATTATTTCAGTTAAGGGTTAACAATTTGAAAAAGAAAAACAAATTATATAATAGGACTGCCGAATGACAACGCTGTCTTTATTTAACACAATTTCTTCATATACTTTGGTCACACCCCAAACATATATTTCGAATATTTTTTCATTTATTATTTCAGGTATGATCACCTATATTTTATTTAGTTTTACGCTATTATAAATCTATTTAGTTGACAATTATGTGCTGATACGGAAAAAACGGCCAGTGGTTCTTTTGCACGGTGCAGAAAGTGAGAATGAAATTAGTGATTAAGGTAACTCATGTTAAGAATAAATATATATTGCTATCATCTGTCGTAATCATCCTGACTTATATCAAGAAGCTAATTCTTAAATGGAGAAAGCTATATTTTTTAGGTTGTTCTATAAAGTGTTGTTTTATTTTTATTTAATCAATTATTTATTCCATGGAAGTAATAAAAAGTTAACCAAATTTCATTGCTGAATTTTTCTTATGAGCAGATAGAAATGAACTGACTTTAAATTTTCGAAATATGGCTAACTGTATTGATAGGGTTAAAACTTACCATTTCGTCAAAGATACAAGCAAAGTGAAGCAAACCAAAACAAATCACACAAAGCGAGCCAAGCAACACGGCATCTGGTCGATGCGTTCAAGCAACGATAAATAACACATAATATCCAGGTTTTGACAGTATATAATTTTGTATCGGTATCGAGGCTAAGTGTTCCATAAATGGGCGCAATTAAAAAAACACTCGTATACCTAAAAGCGCGATCCAGAAGTAAAACTCTTTTCCCGACTTTATAAAGATATATAGAGTTAAATATGGGAGTAGAAGTGGTAGTTGTCGTTAGTAGTAAGTAGTATTAGAAATAGTTGTAGTGGTAGTAGTAGTAGTAACATCGGTTAGTAGTACATAGTTGGCATAGTAGTTATTAGTACTTAGTACATGCTGTAGTAAAAATAGTAGTAATAATAATTAGTAGGATTGGATAAAATAGTAATAGTAGTAGGAGAAATTAGAAAAGACAGTTGTAATAATTAATAATATCATTAGTTAAAATAGTAGTAGAACTATTAAAAATAGAAGTAGTAATTAGCAGTGAAATTCGTAAAAATTGTATTAGAGCTCTCTGGAGTGGAAATTGGTAATTTGCGTGACTTCATTCGGGGACGCAGCGTTTCTCCTGTCAAATAGTAGTAGTAATTTGTAGTAACATTAGTAGAAATAGTAGTAGTAGTTAGTAGTAGCAATAGTTAAAATAGTAGTAGCAGTTACACAAAATAGTGTCGTTAACTTGAAGTAGAACTAACAAAAATAGTAATAGTAATAAATGTAATAAATAATAAGAAGTAATCAATTATAGCAGAAGTAAAAACAGTAACAGTGGAAGTAGTAGTGAAAATAGTAGTGGTAGTTATTAATAGCTTAGTGGATGCCTTAGTAAAAATAGTAGTAGTCATTTGGAGTAGCATTAGAAAAAATGGTACTAGAAATAAGTAAAAAAAGTATAGGTAAGTAGTAGTATCATTAGTAATGAAAAAAGTATCATTGGTAAGAACTGTAGCATTAGTAGAAATTTCAATAGAAATAAGTAAAAATAGTAGTAGTAATTAGTATAAGTATAAGTAGAAATAATAATAATAATAAAACTTAATAAAAATAGTAGTAGTTATTACTAGTAGTAGCATTAGAAAAAATAGTACTAAAAATAACTAAAAAGAAGTAGTCGTAAGTAGTAGTATCATTAGTAATGAAAAAAGTATCATTAGTAAGAACTCTAGCATTAGTAAAAATTGCAACAGAAATAAGTAAAAATAGTAGTAGTAATTAGTACAAGTATTAGTAGAAATAATAATAATAATAAAATTTAATAAAAATTGTAGTAGTTATTACTAGTAGTAGCATTAGTAAAAATAGTATTTATATATTTTGCTCATATAAGCGTCATGGCGTTGACTACGTGACGAGATATCGACGCGACCTACGTTAAGCGATGTAAAAAATCTCTCTCGTTTCGCTAAAGAAGTTTGACTATACAACACATGACTCAATTTGTACTTAGTATGAGATTTTTGCTAAATTCTAAACAATTTCTGAATTTTTTCTTTTAGGCAATTATACATACTTTATTTTCATATGTAAATAAACAATGCAAAACAACGTTGTCACAGCTCCAAAGTTTCTACTAGAAATTGAAAATAAACTGTTCTTTGACGCTTAGACTGTTGAGCAGCACTAAAAAAGTTAGTGCAGCTTTTTGGCAGAAAAATTTTTAAGCTACCATAAACCGCTTACCTTACTTTCCAGTTATGCTCCGCTCCTACTGTCAGTTGCGATTGCACAGTTACAATAGATCAATTGTAAGCCGAAAAATGTTTGGCTGCCCCACTCCTTGCTACATAACAAAAAAAGACGGGCGTACGTTTGGTGCAAGAGTGACCTATTTCAAAAAATCATAAACTCCATTTTTCAATTTAAATACTGTCCCAAAGAGAAAACAAAAAAGTAAGAGGTAGCGGTCAATTCTGCATGCCTAACTTCAAAAAGTTTTATTTTTTAAATATGTCACTCTTCTAGCCAACTGACAGCATGGATGTAGGATGTATGTACATATATGAATTTCACAAAAAAAAAAACCTACTGCGCAAGTTGATACAACAGATGTTATTCGAGCGTATTTAATTTGCTTAGAATTTTGTCGCATTCTCTCGTAAAGCTCAATCGTCTGGCATAAAAAGTTCGGAACTCTAAGCCGCTTATATGTACGCAAAGGGCATGTTTAATTGTTTGTGAGCTCAAGCCAATGATTTGGACTTGGTGGTAAGGTAACTGGAGTTGTTGCATAGGTGGAAAAAATATACGTACATTTGTACACGTAAAATAAATGTTATAACTACGGTTGTATGAAGTTGATAAATATTTAAGAAAAAAATAAAGGTGTACCTAACTGATACTCAATTAGTATAAACAGGCTTCAGACTATGATACAAAATTTATTAGGTACAACCGTTGAAAGGCAGCTGTAGAATTTTGGACGTTTGCTGGCATTAAAAAAAAATCTCTGTTTGTATGACTCCGTAAAGAGTCCAGCTATCTAAAAATATGAAATATTTTTTTTCAAGATCGCATCATAATATAAATTATGATCCGGAACTGCGGTGAAAATTTGTGTCAAAAAAAATGTTGTTTTATTGTTTCAATTTACTTTCATTATAGAGGGCATGTTGCCCAAAATTTTCTTACGAAATTGATTTTTGAAAATATACAACAAAAGTATTTCAACCTCCATGGGATCGTGTTAAGTTAAGTTAGAATGGCGGCGAAGAAACCCAGAGCGTAGATAGATTGCGTCGAAATCAACTTTGACAAACTGTCAAAATGTTCTTGTGGCTAGGGTAGCCTTTCGTTTTCTTATTAGAGCCGGACATCTGCGAAATGGTCCAAAAATATTTCGGAGAACTCTTTTAATTAAATATTTGCCGTTCGTTGAGCTTAAAATCGGCAAGTGATTCCATCCCTATGGGCAGATTTCTACCCATACTGAGATTTCATACATTTTGTACGAAGAAATTTTTAAACCGGGAATCGTATGCATCTTATTTATTACGAAACCAAATTTAACATTTCATTTATGCAATTGACGTACATTGTACGCACGTGGTTGTTTTCATAGCAATGCAAATAAATCTGTTTTCCACACAAATGCTTTAGAAAAACCGATGTAGAAGATAACCACCTGGTAACCGCAATACTAGGAGTAAACCGCCAAATGGGTAACTGTTGTTGTTGATCAATTATTTCTTTTATTAGAAATGCTAACTTTTCTTTATCCACTTTCTACAAAAGTTTTGAAAAAAAAAATTAATTTAGATATTGATCTGCAATTTCTGAAGTAATTTTTGTTACCAGATTTAGAGATTGGAGTAACTGAAGTAATTTCCCACTGATGAATAAAACACTGGTTGACAGGAAGATGCATGTTTGGGACATTTCAAACGAAATTAGATTTAAAATAGTCAGCAAACAATTTTTACTGAGTCCGATATGCTAGTCGAACATTTTTTTGTTGACATTCATACATGCTGGGATATTTCAACTCCCTTTTTTCGGCCGATTATAATTCCAGAAGGCTTTGAGGTTAACTTTTAGCTCAACTTCGCATATAGCTATTATGCATATCAAGCTTCTATATTCATTCATAAACCTGATAGGCTAGTACTATACATAATTGATGTTACGTTAAAATACTTATTTCTGTTTTTTTTTTAAATCCCTGTATCAAGGTCGCTTATGTATTCGCGCAGGAAGTAAAGAAAGATTACCGTTAAAAATATTAGAAGTGTTATGTAAAAAGCCTTCATAGCACTTCATAACAGTTTCCATAACAGTTTTCATGGAAATATCGAATTCTAATCAAATTTTAATATAATTCAGATTGTGGCTTTACAATTTGTGTCACGTAAAATTCAAAGAATGCGGATTACTATAACTAGTAGGAATATAATTGCAAAATGGAAGAGGCAAAAGAGAAAGCATTCATCTAACTGAAAAGTCAAATTCTCATCAACAAAAATGAGATGCTGAATATTACCAAGCGTATTATAAAAACAACTAATTTGGGTTAGATTAATAGAAAAAAAGCAGTTACCAAAAATAACCGTTGTTTAATTCTTTTAGAATAAAAATCATTGATTAAAATTTGCTACAAAAAATACTAAAATATAGATTTAATCCTTATAAAAATTATACAGAAATCAGACATTATTTTTATTTGAAAGATTTTTTGATTTAAAGCATTGCGCAATATTTGCTTTTGTGATTTTTATTTTTTCGATCAAAAATAATCATTAATCTTGCATTTACAATTTTTCGACCATAATAGACGCAAACAATTTGTCAGCGATGACAATAATATGTTTTATGATCGAAAAAATATATCGAAATATCGATCAAATATAATCTAAAATGGTAAAGCCAATAATAACAATTATTTTCAGAAAATATAAAAATCCAAAAATGTCTGTCAAATATGATCGGAAACCAAGAATAAGAATTATTTTTGATCGAAAAAATAAAAGCTAAGAACTAACTCTCAAACTTTATCCAGTAAAAAATCACAAAACAATATTTTCGTTTTTCCGATAAAAAAAATCGTTCATTAAAGAAAATCGAAAATATCGATCTATTGCTATACAAATTAGGCCTTATTTTAATGTAGACGATTTATATATGCTAAATCGTTGCATAAATTATTTGGTGATTTTTATTTTTTCGGTACAGAAAATATTAGTTTTTCTTGAATTTTTCTTTTTTGATCAAGTTTGATCGATATTTTTAGTTCATATTTTTTCGATCAAGTTTGATCGTTATTTTTTAATTTTTATTTTATCCATCGAAAACAATCGATATTCTTGGGTTTAGCATTTCCCGATCATATTTTGTCGATGTTTTGTGACTTTGATTTTTTCGATTAAAAATAATCGTTTTTCCTGTATTTACAATTTTTCGATCATAATAAACGCATACAAATATGTCGGCGATGACAAAAGTATGTTTTAGGATCGAAAAAAGTATCACAAAATATCGATTAAATATGATCGAAAAATTTTAAATCCAATAATAACGATTCTTTTTCATCGTGTAAAAAAGTAAAAAAAAATCAAATATGAACTGGAAAAAATGAAAAGATAACGATTATTTTTTATCAAAAAAATTAAAAATTAACGATCAAACTTGATCGAAAAAATATAAATCCATATATAATAAAGATTTATTTTTGATAGAAAAAAATCACATAACGATTATGATTTTTTTTTAACTATAACTGCTCAGAAATCGTTTAAAAAAACTATGTAAAAAGTGAGTATAAAAAACTCTCCCTCCCTCATAACCACACAGTTTATCCAAACTAACAAATATTCGCCAATTTACTTCGTGCTTAAATTTTTAAATAAATATAAATGAACGAAACAAAATATTTATTTAAAATATTCTTAACTAGTTCATTTACAATGTAAGTCAATAGTTTACTTTCGAAATGAAATAATTTCCTTTGAGCGTTTTAAGCAAGATATCACCAATGAATCCTGCAGTCAACTCCATCAACTGTAATAAAAACTAAAAACTAAAAAAAAAAAACAACAAAAAATAACTGTCTCATCATTACACTGAAAGTGGGTCGTAGAAAAATATTCGGAAAAGAATGAAATGCACTCTACTTACATTAGATAAATTGCAGGAAGTGTTCGATCGTCGTCTTTGCTTGCCTTTTATCATCAATGTATGTACATATGTATGTGTGCGCACACATACACATATACGGAATGTGTGTCAGCACGTATTGGTGTTAGATGTGAACGGGTCGAATGTAATGGTGCATGGTTCAATGTTATTGGAGAAGATGAGAGGAAGAAGAAGAAGTGACAGCAGAATAAAGTCGAACGCTGTCGGTCATTCAAAGGAAGCGCTATAATAAAAGTGTGCAGAATAAAGTCAGTTAAAAGGATATCATTACTAAAATATATTTTCCAAACATATAATATAGTGTATGTAGTATACGTATATCTATATATATATGTGTGTGTGTGTGTGCGTGTCGTATATTCATGTGAATATATTGACACTTACAAGCGACTGATTGCTTTGTGTGTGTTCAAGTCAGAGCTCGAATAACACTTTAAACCGGATAAGGCGTTCTGCCAGATTCAAAGGACTTGAGCGTGTCGAAACTTTCATATCATTGCATGCAATTCATTACTCCCTATGAGCTATGTATGTAGTTAAACTTGAGCGCAGTTAAAAAAAAGGTAACTGAATATTGGAATATTTTTACTAAAAACATTCACTATCTACATACATAAAATGAAAGAACTATGTATTTAAAATTTAACCGCTGATGTGGAGCTATTCGTTTGATATTTTTATTTATTGCGCATGTTATTTTTTCATAAATTCTCCACAGTTATCTACCAGCAGCTGAGGGCAAATTCAATTTGATTTTCATAAACATTTGACAGCATTGCATGCGAAAGATGATGATATGCTTTAAGCAACGAGTGGTGCATACCATCAACTGCCACCAGTCACACGAGATGGGGAGAGAGAGAGCGAGTTCTGATTGCTTGAAGGCTTCTTTCGTTGGTTGGTTGGTTGGTTGGTTGCCGCAACTATGCCTGCCGCGTGCCCTCAAATATGATGTGAGCTTCCATTGCAAGTAACCAAGCAGTGATGCTTCGCATATTCTACGTGGTTTCATCAGCAAAATGTCAGGCGGAATGCATTCGTGCCTTACATGAAGAATATGTGTATGCATTTAGATGAATGTGTGTGCTGGTTTGGAAATGCAACATTTCATGTCGGCGAGTTGAATTGTAATATTTGCTGGGCTTTAAAAAAAAAGAAGATGAATAGTTACGAATGCTACAAAAAAAAAAACCATAAAAATCTAAATATCTATGTAGGGAATACGTGCCACTCCTGCTTTACTGTATGTTGAATTCCAGTAAATGGGAATAGGAAGATGGTTGCTTTTAATTCTTTTTAGATAGCAAAACTAAACAGTGAGCTCTTTAAAGTAATGATTATTTAATTTAAAGTGATGAGTCTTCAAGACGTAATCGTCGGCAGACGTACAGGAATGAATATGCATACATACATAAATACATAAATAAGTAAATCCAAAGTCTAACCTGGAATTAAAGCCACATTATAACCACCAGAAAACCTATTGTGAAAGCCTTGCGCGTAGTTGAGCCTTTTAGGTTGGAAATTTAACATATGAAACCGTTCTCACCATACACGGTTGCTTTTAGAAACAGAAAAAAAAGTGAACATAATATATTGTTTAAAAATCATAATACAATTAACACCTTTTTACGTAAAAACGCGTGCATTAATTTATTTTAAGCATTTAATATAAATATTTAGTTCGTTTCTTTCTTTATGTATTTCTTACAAAGTAAAATTTGGTTGTCGGCTTCCTCGGAGCGAATAAAACTTCTCTAGCGGCATGAGAGCGATATTTTGCATTTTGTAACGAAAGACGCGTCGATATCGCGTAACGAACCCAGCGATTTAGTACTACAAATTTATACTACAATTTTTACTAATGCTTCTATTGTATAATACTACTATTTTTACTAATTTCTACTACTATTTTTACTAAAGCTACCACTATTTACTCCTACCACTTTTACTAAATTTTACTTTTTTTCTGCTAATGTTACTATCAATTACTACTACTTTTTTACCCATTTCTGCTACTATTTTTTATTAATGGTACTAATAATTACTACTACTGTTTTTACTAATGCTACCATTTCTTTTACTCATTTAATGCTACTGCTAATTGCAACTCTTACTTTTACTAATTCTTACTACTAAATACCACTACTATTTTAATAAATGCTACTACAAATTGCTTATATTTTTTTTGTAGTTCTACTACTTATCACAAACTACTATTGTTACTAAAGCTACCACACTAGTATTTACTCCTACCACTTTTACTAAATTTTACTTCTTTTTCTGCTAATGTTACTATCAATTACTACTACTTTTTTACCCATTTCTTCTACTATTTTTTATTAATGGTACTAATAATTACTACTACTGTTTTCACTAATGCTACTATTTCTTTTACTCATTTCTCTACTATTTTTTGGTAATAGTACCATTAATTACTATTATTATTTTTTACAAATGCTACTACTAATTACTAATGCTACTACTATTTTTTCTTATGCTTGTACCACTTTTTGCTACTAGTTTATACTATTATCTACTACTACTAATAGTAGTATTACTATTTTTACTTATGCTACGGCTCATTGCTACTACTAATTTTTACTACTTTCTACTACCATTTTTACTAATGCTACTGCTTATTGCAACTCTTACTTTTACTAATTCTTACTACTAAATACCACTACTATTTTAATAAATGCTACTACAAATTGCTAATATTTTTTTTTTTTAGTAATTCTACTACTTTTTACAAACTACTATTTTTACTAATTTCTACTCCCATTTTTATTAATGCTGCTACAAATTAGTTATGCACCTTTAACAAATTTCTAATACAACCACAACTAGTACTACTACTACTACTCACTACTAACGACTTTTATTACGCTTATTCCAATATTTAAATCTCTTCTATCTCTTTATGTAATCGTTAGAGGAGGTTTACTTCTGACTCGCGCGCTGAGATGCACGAGTGCTTATTTTTCTTTTGCGGATAAAAGATACAATTACTATAAGTTGCAAAGGAAAGATTTAGCAATGTGACAATGAATAGATTCCTGGTATCAAGGTTGAATAGGGATTTCATTAAATTTTCTCTTTCCGACCCAAATAGATTAGGCTGCTTTAGCATAGTTTTAACACACACATTACATAATTCATAAAAGGAAAGCAAGTTAGTGAAAACAATTAATACATACGCGCTTAGGTAATTTTGGCATAAGAGCACAAGCAGATCAGCGCAAGTAAATTACTTCAAATATGTGTACGGACAAAATTTATTATACCCAACATGTCATAAGTTATACTTATGGCCGACATATCCTTAAAATATATTGCTTATACTTCTTTCAAGTTCATTTTTGCTATTTAATTGGTAAATTTGCATACAATTTTGAAACTGTACCCTGTTCAGCGAAGTGCTCCCATTTATATCATGTAAATAAAATATTTTCTTGTTTACACTCTTTAAGAAATGAGCCACTAATTTTATATGTGTATGAATTTGGTCTGGTAAATTTAGCTACGCGCTTGTATTTATGTACGCATATACAAATTTTATATATGAACATAGACATACATAGACATACATATATACATTAAGATGGGCATAAAGAAATCTTTTTTAAACCAAACCCCAGAATTTTTAAAAATGAAAGAGGGTAACAAATTTGTTGTTTTGCAACTGGTTAAAATTTAATGGTGCCGCCAGAGATTTGAAGATTCCCATATATTTTACATTCGGAAAATGTATGTACATATTTATTCGAATATTTTTAAATATTTAAAAGTGCAATTTCCTTTCATAATCAATAAATAATTGCGCAAGTGGAAAAAATGGCAGGCTGCAAGACAAATTATAGAATTAGGGTAGGACTGCTTATTCGTAGGTTTTTATAGTGAAACTTTTAATGGAATTTGTAAGTTTAGCGCAGTGGAGGAAGCGATGGATACAGAGATACAGAGCGAGAGAGATAGAACCAATGAGTATTTTTTCCAAAAGTATTTTTATATAGTGTTGATATCTGTGTGACAAAATATGATTAAATTAAATAATAGTATTAGTAAAATATTACAATACGGGTGAAAAATGAAATAATTCATTTGAAAAACATGAGTTTCAATCGGGTGTTAGGTCTGCTCATAGCTGTTTGACAGCCCTGCTCTTGATTACAAATTACTAGCTGTTTTAGTACTTCTCGACTTCCCTAAAGCTTTTGATAGTGTTAATCATGAGACTCTACTACTGAAGTTAACTCATTATTTTTGGTTTTAGTTTTACAGCAGTGAAATTTAATAAAAATTACCTTTCGAACACGTTTCAGCAAGTTCAGTGTGAAGATACAGTGTCTTGCCCCAAAAACAACACATACGGGGTACCTCAAGGTATAATTCTGGGTTCAATTTTTTTTTAGTATTTTTGTTTTTGTAAATGATATTGTTCACGGTTGTCAAGATGCTTTCATTCATCTGTACGCGGATAACACTCAAATTTACCTTTCTCGTCCCAACGGCCTTGGCAAAGACTTAGTGTTTACATTGGTCTAAAGAGAATAGTGATTTGTGCTTAAAAAATTATATTTCCTTAAATGTATCTAAGATGCAGTTGATTTCCATATCGCAAGTCTCTTACGACCGGAGTAGGTTGTCACCAATCATTCTGGATGGGACAAAGGGAAAGTGCCAATGCAGTAACTAATCTTGGTATCAAAATGAACTCGGACCTAACTTGCATGGATCACATATGTTTAACGGTCACTAGATTTCGTCTTTTGTTAATCCTATTAGAGATTGGAACTCGTTATAAGTTTCAATAAAAAATATGTGGTCTGCAGGACGCTTGAAAACGGCGATCACAAATCTGTTTGTACAATAGCCCAACTACTTCCATATTTCCGTATAAAGTAATTAAAGGAAATAAGTGTAATGTGTGGAGCGGATTCTAACCTTTTCATTATTCATTGCCAATTCGGTTGTAAAGTTTGTGGCATGAACATACCCACAGGAGGAAATATTATTTATTAAAAAATGCGTTAATTGCAATACCTCTAGAATAATCCAGGTCTACTCTGCATTTAGATCCCGATTAAATTTTTTGCAATCGAAATAGTAGATTGGTGTTCTTGATTTCGACTTCTATAGAACTTGATCGTTTTGAAAAATTTTGTCTTCGACTAGTTAGAACGAAAAGTCAATCCTTTTGTAAGTCAAACTTTACATTATTGAGAAGATTCATAAGCCATTATTGGTCAAATTTGCATTCAATTAGACTGATAAATCTGTATCAGAAAATTTCTATTTAAGATCTACTGAGATAAATACAGAAAAGGCGATCGAAATGAAATCGAGCTGTTTTTGATTCCGATTGTGCGCATGCGCTGTATTTATTGAGAAGCTTCATACTGTCATGCATCACAAATAATATTCGAGCTTAAGATTTTTTATTCGTGACATTTAGCATTTGTTTTAAATTCATTGGAGCCTTAGTAAATGTTTGAAAATACATGGAGAAACGGGGACGATTTTCCCAAAAACTCTTTCGGCAAACCAAGTCACCGCAACGACGTTTTCGGAAAAAAATGATTTCGAGATAATCGCGTTTAAAGTTTCCCTTTTCCATTTTACCTAATTCTGAGGTAGGGAGCAGATAGAGCGGATATATAGATTTTCCAGTGAAGTTTTGAACCACGCTAATATAGATATGCATCTACATATATATATATATGCATTTATACAACCAAATATTTACTCGCCTTTCGCCTTTAGGTTTCGTTATTCAAGCGGCATAGCATACAAAAGATAAACATCTCCGGTTCAAGTGCTACTATTAGCTTTGAGATAAACATCGCTTTATATGCTGAGACACATGTGCAAACAAATACACACACAAAGCTACTCACACGCTTACATAATTAAAAGGGCTTGTACGCCTAACAGTAGGTTTACATTTAAATTTTAGGGGGCGTGTGAGTAACTCTTTCATTTTAGACATTGTGAACTTTGAGTTGAAATGAGCAATGAGCGAAGAAGGTATTAGGAATTATTAAAATTCATAATTTTATTATGCACTGAGTAAAGTTGACAGTGCTGCGAATTAAGTAGACGCGTTTATATGCTTAAAAATAGCCGGATCTTACGCTATAAGATACAAATTATAGTGAACTTTTAATTATTTTCGGAGGAGTACACGTTTCTAAAAATTACTCTGTAATGGTAAACGATATGTGATATGCATATATTTTTGTATATAAATGCGGGAATATACATATGTACATGTGTTTGAATTCGCATTCTAATTTTCAGTCAAAAAAAAGCCAAACTCCCACTTACAAAGTCATTTTGAAATAGCAGTGCACCAGTGTACATACATAGAATCCCCCTTTTCACACAGACACATATTTTGCGTTTAATTGCTGGCAGCCAATTGAAGTCATAAAGCTTTGCTTTGACTCAAACGAATTTTTTTTGCCTTTGAAAAAAAATTCTCTAATGCCACGTGTGGTGTATGTGCGTTTTTGTATTTGAAAACGGAAAGGTTAAAAGGATATGATTGTAATGAATGAAGAGTTTAGAAGAAGTCAGGTAATACGTGATTTGGTCTTTGAGAAAAAAAAAAACGATTATTAAAAAAATACTTTTATATGTAAGACTACCAAGAGATTTTTCAAGTGAGAGACCTTAACAACTAATGATAATAAAAACGAAGAAATATAAAAGGTGCGCCTTTTGGAGAAACCATAGATTGTATAGTATTCGGTTTTTACTCAGCTTAATCCTTTATAATTTATGTGGACTACTTTAAAAAACATTGGTAAAATGATAACCTTTATTGATCCTCGCAAACTGCACTCTTTTTCGGGCACTTCCCATCACTTCTTCGAGCATCTTGGTCGGTATGGTAACTACTTCGTCACAAATATTGGTATTGAGCTCGTCAGTGGTCTCCGGAAAGCTGGAGTAAATTTTACTCTTTAAATATTCCTACAAAATGAAATTCGGGCGGTTAAACCGAGGGATCTTGGCGACCAGACAATATACCTATTGTCAGTATCACACGTCTAGCGAAGTTTTTCCAAAATTTTAATATTTTTTAATTATTTATCTTCTTAATTAAATTTTGTATGCCTAATTTGAAGGAGAAGTGGACGCGGTTTTAGCCTGACTTCTACAAATTTCGAATTTCTTCTTTCTGTCTAGAAATTCAAAGTGTATGTAATGTGGTTGACTTTGACAAAGAAGTTTTAGAGATACCCTATTTACGTTAACTGCTTCTCAAACCATATCTTGTTTATCAAGTTTGAGAAAATTACCTGGTGACCATAAGTAATATATATCGGACTTTATTGATTTTGCTGCCATGGTTTTTTATGATTTTCGAAATTTTGTTTCTTGCCTTGAAATGTAATGTGTATTCAAAACTGAGTGGAGTTTAATGGCACCGTTTTTGAGATATACCTGGTTGTTCGAAAATGGATGGCGCCATAAATATTGCCATTCATTTATTTATTCCATTCATTTTTTTGTGCAGCCTCTTTCTACATATTAAATTTAAGCAAATTCTCTTTAATAGCTGCTATGCCTAAGTGAGCTCCCACTGCGGGAACTACCACAGTAACCTAACCTAACCTAATCTTTTTAATAATTACTTAAATATGGCGTTTTTTTTTTTGTTTTTTGAAAATTACTGTTATATGAGAGGTGGGCGTGGTTTCGGCACGATTTGTACAATTTTTGAAATTTCGCAGCTTTATCCTTCATATTAAATTTATACAAATTGCTTTTAATGCTTACCTTAATATCGCGTTTTGTTTTACAAACTACCGTTATATGCGAGGTGAGCGTGGGTTTTTTTTTAATTTTAAAAATTTTCGAAAGTGTGCTTACCGACTTGAAATGCAATGTGTATACCAAAGTTGGTAGAGTTTATTGAAGTAGTTTCGGCGACATCACGGGGCTACGTCCATTTAAAAGAAAATTACAATACGTATTCCAACCCAAATTCGAGGAAATTATCTCCACTGGTCTCCGAAATATCGCTTTGTTTTGACTTTGACTAAACACCGTTATGTGGGCGTGGTTATTGTCGCTTTCTTTTATTTACATAACCAAAGTACCTTGGATACAGGGCAATGTGTATACCAAGTTTCGGTGAATTAGCTTAGTAGTTATCCTACTGACGGACAGACAGAATTGGCTTAACCGATTTTGCTATTGATTCTAAGAATTTTTATATAACAAAGTTGCAGTACTCTGAGTACCACCAGTGTGCATGGGTATACAAATTCCTTGTTAAATTTTACGATATGACTTTGACGAAAGAAATTTTATTTAGTATTATTTAAGGTATGATATTTTTGATAACTCCGAAACTAGTATTACATTTGCCAAAGTTGTTCTGTATGACATCTTTTTTCCTAATTATATTGTGTACCAAACTGTCCTTTTTTTTAACAACCGGGGCATTTATCAAGTAAAGTTAATTTGTGTATGCCGGGTTCATGATATTTTTAGCTTAGGTCATTTAGGATAGCTGATTATTACAAGCATTTGAGTATTGACTTAATTTATTTCCTAAAAATCTTACTGGTTATGCATTATTTTACTGAAACATACTAAATAGAAACCATTAAACTGTTTATTTGTTGGTCGATTTAGTAGAAAACTAACTTAGCTCTCTCAGCGGCAAAGATTCAAGCAAAATTCTACCCCCTTGTTTAGCAGGGAACTTTTTTTTTTTAGTTAAGTGTTTTTATTTTAATACAAAATGATCAAAACTTAAAAAAAAATTCACAAAAAATTCTTATATGATTTATATACTTATTTGTTAAAAATAATATTTTACAGTGGTTCAATTTATAGACCACAGCCACTTGAACTATTTTTATGATAATCTTGGAAGCATGCTTTATTCTTTGATAAACACAACGGTACATTGCATGTTCCGCAAATGCAGAAGTTCCAGAAATTCCAGAAGTTGTCATATTTCTGCATAGCTTAGGTGTTTATGTGGCTGATTCATATTTCTTTAAAAAAAAAAACATGTGAGTGTTTGAACTCAAGGTAGATGTGTAAACTGTTAAATTTGCAGTATTTAGAAATATTAACCCCTATATAATACTTTACAATCTCGTTAATAATGGTTGTATCTTTAAAGGTATCATGGGCATTCAATAATAATTAATATTAGTATTTGACCTGTAATTTATTTAGAAACATGAATATTACCTGCATTTCGGTTATATACCTCCAGTTTAAACGTTTAATTTATTGTTTTAAAGAACACCAATCAGCTGAGTTGTAGAAACACAAAGCGATCAGCTGTTCAAAAGTAGTACCAACGCAAAGCGAATAAGGGAATTTCAATCAAAATTTAGAGAACACGCTGTGCTCTAATTCACTCAGCAAAGAACGTAGATAATGTACGTTCTTTGCACACAGTTTTTAAAAATTTGCGCCTAATTGCATGCAACTCAAAGGTACAGGGTGCTCCCGATTAAATATAATTAATTTTGCTTTTTGTGTCAATACCAAAGAACGTAGATAATACCCAAGACAGACATGGGAGCTTATCTGCATTAACAGCCTTTATTGGCATTAACTCGTGCATTATTCTCTTCACTGTATTTCTATCTGGCAAAGCTGTCAAGTGGACAGGTGTATGTTCGGACAAATCAAACAGGTTTTTTGTTCCATCAAACCAAGAATGATAGAATACAAGATTGCGCAATCCCGTTGCGGATGAAATATCTTGAGTAATAATAAACAAAGAATAGAGGGAGAATAGTGGGAAGAGAATAATGAGCAATTTGCAATTTTTCAAGGAGAAATGAATTTTTTTGGTGCTTAAGTATAAAACTATGAATAATAGAAAGAATGCATCAAACAAAAATTTATTGAGTGGTACCGCTTCTGTTTCCGCGAAATTAAAATTAAAATCTCCACCCAAGATAAGTGAATGCCACTGAAAATTGTTTCCTAACTCCCGTGCACCAGCAAACCGATTAAACTGTGTCAATCTAAATTTAGAGAACACCCTATGCTTTAAGCCGCATAGTTTATAAAAATTATGCGCCTAATTGCATGCAACACAAAGATAATTGATTTTGCTTTCTGGGTCAATATAATACTAACACATACATCAGACGGCACACGCATTTTCACACAGAGTCGTTCTTGACCAATCAAAAACGTCTTACTTTTTTTTATATGGAGTTTTTATGGTAGTATTAGCGTAAGAGATTTGCCCTACCGCGGCTATAGATGTTTGCACATCAATAATAAGCAAAATAATTTCCAATGAAAAAAATACCTTACGTCGTGATGGTTCAATATAAGTACCACAACAAAATACACTACCAGCAATAATTATGTTGTAATATTATTTCCAAAACATGAAATTACATACCTTAGCAATATATCTGTCCAGAAAACATCAATTTTTATAATTATTTTGTAAAAAACTATTTTTTCTTAACTTTTTTCAATAACCATCCACTGCGTTGCACAAAAGTTGCTTCACTGACCATAAAATGCACATAAAATACGCAATTTGCACAAAACGAAAATTTTTCTGAGAACATTATTGCTTTATTGTCCCGTTATCAAGTGCAGTTCAATTTCTAAACCTTTGAGACTTAAGTGATAACGTAAAAAATATGTGGTACGAAAAATGTACCACTGTCGCAGAAAATATGGAAAATATATGGTACAAAAATTAAACCATTGCCGCCGAAAGAGTTAACTCTAACTCTAAACATGTATTTAACATGCGTTATTTTGGTAAAAAATATTGTAGTAATTAAATGGTAACCATACCAAAAAAAAAAACTTCCTAGTTGATTTAGAGAATGGTATACAATTTTTTCAATAACCTGGTAACAGGTTACTCATACGCCCTGACACACTTGTGTTTTATAAAACCAATACATATACAACCATGCGACCGAAACAAAGAGATTTAAAGCTAAGCAAATAACGCAATGAAATGTAAAGCAACAAATCTTCTACAACAACAATTATAGCTCTCGGAAAACGTACCTATCTCCAACCAATCGAATTTTGGTAAAGAATACATGCCATGAAATTTCTTTGTCCGTTGGAGAAGTAGTTAGGTGTAGCCGAATATTAAATGTTTATCACAAATGTGAACATGCAAACCCGTTTAGTATTAGATATTATGCTTAGTTCGCAAGGGTTGGGTATTGGTTTCTTAAGACAACCATTGTTGGGGCGTATGAGTAACCTGTTACCAGGTAATTGAAAAATTGCATATTATTCTTGAAATTAGCTGGCTTATTTTTTTTTTATATGGTTTACTATATTTTACCAAAATAATGCATGTTCAATCAATTTTTGGTGAAATAAGTTAATTAAATCAAAATGAGAATTCAATGGTAAAATGGAATTAAAATTGCACTAGATAAAAAATTTAAAAATAACACTTAAATGATCTATTATTGAAAAATGATATGCGCCACTGAATTTAGCATGCTTGAATTGATTTTACTTGATAAATACCCAAGATGTTCAGTATTTTTCAACCAGCAGAGTGTTATTAGCTTTCGCTTTTTGCTTTGCCAGTCATATTAATGATAAAATCATCCACAATCAGCAAATGTGTGTAACTTTGTGTAGGTATATAAGTATAAAATATTATGTAAAAAGTAACATATTATACTGCAGTAATATTTTATATACGCTTCAAAAATGCTATGCACTATATCTAGATGGAAAAACAATTTTAAATTATTTATAGCTATAAAAGCTAAGAATAACACTTTTTTTATTTCAAATATATGCACCAAAAACTTTGCACCTTTAACACTATCTGTTTTAGTTTTATTTTTGTATCCTTGTTGTCCTTTGGCTTTAAATGTGTAAGTAATTCGATTGTAACAACTTTTAGAAATTATTAAACTATAACGGTAATTTACTCTTTTAGCTTTGGCAGCAGTTATTGTAAACAAAATTTATTTATGACTTTATTAAAATTTTGCAATAATATAAAATGTGTCTAAAGAAAATGAATGTGTGTTCATTGATATGTTTACATATGTTCATAAGGGTGCCTCAAAAAAAAAACTTGTGGATTTTCCATCGGAGTTATAAAATCCAAAATATGTTCTTAGACTGGCTGCAAAATATTTCGGAAAAATCTAACGATTTACTTGAGCTAAGGCGGTTTCAAAATATTTCCAATAATGCAGTTTTTTAAACATAAAAATAGTTTCTTTTTATGGTTTTCTAACAAAAAAAAAAACTGCAACTACTATGATAAAGAAATTTAAGTTTGTAAGTTCTGCATAAAACGAATTACAATTTTTTTAACGGAAACCTGGTATATCGTATATTACAAAAAAAGATGAACAAAATACGCAAAACAAAAACCTTATTATTATGATTCTGCTATACGTTTTGCTTTTATATTTTTTTACTGACTTATTAAACATATCTCAAAAAAAAAAAAAAAAAATTAGAAGTAGCAAAAAATCTCATCATAATGATTCTGTTGTATATTTTGCTTTTAATTTTTTTTGTTTTTCTTGACTGACTGTAATTCAACTTATCTTCCAACAAAATTCAAAAACAGCAAAACAAAAAGCTCGTAGTTATGATTACGTTGACATTTTTTGTTTATATTTGTATGCTAAATTGTTAACTTTAAACTATTTATGTATCTTAAGTAGTTGTTTTTTGAAAAAAAATTTCATTTATAAAAAAACCACATTTTTTGGAGGTAGTTGCAAATCGGTGCAGCTCAGGTTATTGTTAATATTTTTTTTTGAAATATTTAGGTTGATGTCTTAGAATGTAATTAGTTTTATTTATAACTCCGATGGAAAGGTTACGTTTCTTTTTTCTTTGTACTGATAGCAATGCACCCTAATGTAGAAATATCAAATAAACTGAAATCAAATATTTACGAGCTTTTTACGCACGCTCGTTAAATATAAATATGAACTACTAAAATCAGTAGATATGCAAGTTTGTTTAAGTAAGTGCAATATATGTAATTTCATAAATTTTCGCACACATATTATAAGTAATATAATTGTGTAGGTATAAGTGCAAAAAAAGAAACTACAAACCTTGGCTGCGCTTCTTCGTTATTTCTTTGCATTCTTGCAACTCATAATTCAGGTCTCATTATTGCTGTCGGCATTGCGCTGCAGTTATAAGAGCAAACACACACACATACGCGCATGCATATGAGCCCAGCAGTAAAATTAAGAACCAGTCCAAAAAAAATCTAGTGTAGAGACAGACATTTCGCAGCTGGTTTAGTTCCGGTGGCGAAAAAGACAGTCAAAAGTCAAAAGACAATTCGATGTATCGGCGCTGTGGGCGATTATCGATAATCGCTCATCTTTATAATCAGCTGTTTCAATTCATCTCTATTTTACATAAGTGAATAAATTGTGAGCAAATTGAAATGGTGAAAAAATCGTGAATATATTGTTCTTTAAGTAATTAAAAACAGAATGAGTAAGCGAAATTTAAAGAGGTTAATAAAGAAACAAAAGGACATTTACAATAATAGTTTGAATAGTGAAAAGTTTGACGAGATGAAAATAGGAGAACGAGAAGTGCACGATGAAATAAATAGAAGAGATAGTTCAGGCAGGTGCAGGTGTACGTGCAGGTGAAAATAGATTTTTAAATGAAGAACCTAGTTTAAAAGAAAAGCTAACAAAATGGTTCATTAAAAATATACCATCACAGGAGAGTTTTGAAGAATTGCTACAAATTTTACGTAGCGAAAACTTGGATGTGCCGCGAAGTGCTGAGACACTGTTTGCTAAGCATAGGCAGCGAGCAATAATAAAAAGTGTTTCACCGCGTTTCTATTGTCACATCGGTGTATGTACCTAAGAATTAATAAGAATGTAATTTTTTTTTTAAATATGAATTGAAATGTGTAACCGTATGAGTGAGAATTTTATTTAACAAAAGGGGATTGGCGAATTGCTGCATTTTTATGTTAATATACGTATGTATGTATTTTCTTGTTAAAAGTAAAAAAAATAAATAAATATTGAAATGATAATGCGTGTTGTTGAACTAGTAGTATTGTAAGTAAAAAAGGCGAAAAAAGACAAAAAAATCCGTATTTTTTCGCCTTTTTTTTTGACTAGCTTGAAACTATCCACTTTTGAATTATCTTAACCCTGCTGTTAGGTTAAAAAAAACTTACGAATCTTAGGTTAGAGGACCATTTGGTCCATACTGCAGTTTTCATACAAAATAACAATTTAATCTTAGTCTTTATATTTAGTTTGGTTCAATACTTGCTAAATATTATTATTTTATTATTTACTCAACTCTGGTAAAACCCAGCACCAGTGGCCTGCTCTAAAAATGCTTCTAGTTCAGGAGCTCGAAAGCGAGGAATTTGTAGTTGCTGCAAGTCTAAGTCTGATGTAAAATGCTCCATTTGCAGTGCGTTTATTTGCAAAACCAACCGAAAAACATTTTTTTGCTCATCATGTAGTGCCAAAAAATATCGAACAAACTAATAAATACTTATTTTTGGAAAATTAATGTAAAGAAAATCAAAGAAAATATACTATGGACCAAATGGTCCCTTAACCTAAGATTCGTAATTTTCAATTTATCTTAGTCCAGTTTTAAGTCAGAGAATTAAATTTTCGCACATAATATTGTTTTATAAAAAGACCACCTGAGCTGAAAAATTTAGACAGTATATATCACCGTTCCAGAGTTACAAAGAAAACAAAAAAAAAATTGGACCAAATGGTCTTAACCTAACAGCAGGGTTAAAACAACATAATAAAGAACTACCATTGAACTAACCAAGATGGAACTACCTTAGAACTGTCTAAAACTGAACCGGTTAAAAACGAGTTGCAAAGTAATGCACTCTGTGACAATTGCCACCGCCAATGACATCGCTGGACAGTTGAAAGCATTGCATAGCTATTAAGCTAGAACTGGTACTGTCGTCAAAAGGTCTAGTTCTAAGCTAGTCGAATTTTCTGCAGGTAGTAGATACACACACACACACACTAATGCAGTAGCTTCCTCCATAATGTACAATTTATGAACTTTTTTTTGAAATTCAATTTAAATTCAAATACTGCATAGTTGCAACTTACATAGTTTTCGTTGTGGACTTGCTAGTGTGTGTATGTGTGTGCCTATTTGAATGGGAATGCGGGTAGACAAGAATGTTTCAACTAGCATTTAGGACCACAATAACTGCACAAATGTATCTGTATGTATGTATATATGTAAATGCATGTCTGAACACCGTTTCGTACATTGGCAGACTATACCAGCCGTTGCTTACTTATTACATAGAGCATTGTATTTAGTGAGGAGGTGCTTAGCCCGACGCATACGAATTCGACTGCAGAGTGGCGAGGAGGACACACAACCAATGCCGTTAGCATTATAGGAATTTCTACTATGATTCTTAACAGATGTGCACTTGGGTGCCTCGCACTTTCTATTCATGTATGTGTGCATGTGTGTATATTTGTTTATATGTAGTTAGTTGTGTTCATGTGTATTGTTGGAATCGGACACTGTGTTATTCGTATTCGAATGCACATATCCAATGTCCAGCCAATTGTGGCTACAATTGTAATATCCGCAACTTCGGATTACTATATAGCAACTGACCAGCATTATGATCACCGGCAATTGCAGTGCGAGTAGCAGTGTATGAACATACAAATTATACACATACACACACACATTTACTACATGTGTACGTACGTACGTTTGTATCTACATATGTTTGATTGTATGAGATTTCAGTGGTAAATGCCTAAAGCACAATAAGCGAGTATCTGCATTGCGTCTTAGGAGTTGCAAACTATTTTATTGCCTATAGAAACAAATACAATATATCTACACATACATACATAAAATCATACATAATAATTTGCAAATGTATCTGCATTGCATAAATAATAATAACATGATCATGTGTTATTTTAGTTATGCAGTTAACTTATGATCTACGTTTGTGATTTGAAGCTACAAGGAGAATGTTCAATGTCAAAGTAGAAATGTTGAGCAAAAGTGTTGTAATGGAGATATTTTAATTTAAAATGCTAGCTAGAAGAATGCACTACAAATGGGAATGACGTAATTATTGGAAGAGTAAATTTATAGCACAAAAAATTTGTAATTTCACGTTTAGGCCCACTTGCGGAAAATCCTGAGTTTAATTTATAAATAAGGAGATTAGTAACTCAAAGTTGTATTTCTAGTTTATTAACACAGACATTTTCTTGCATCAAATAAATCCAGTGATACAAGTCATGTACATATAATTTTTGATATTTGCTTTGAATCAGAAGATTTTTTTTTTTATTTAAGATTAAAATAATTTTGCAAGTTCTTGTAACAACACGAAATGCTTGGTATGCAGAGCCCCAAGATCTCGTGCAATAGATCGCTTCGCATTGCTAAAGCTCTGTTAAATGAGCTGGACCCAACATAATCATTGCCGGAAAAATAAGAGATTCGTTTCAAATTGTTTCGTTAATTTCAATAAAAAAAAATCTTTGAAAAACTCATTTCTTCTTGATTTATGACAGAATGTCACAAACTTAACAATTTAACCCTGAATAATTGCTAAGTTAAATATCTATCTTTTAAGCTGAGTTGATTGAAACCTAGCCTATTGCTATGCAAGGAAATTAGTCAATTTAACCGGTAAATTCTGAACTAAATAGATAGCCTGCTTTCTCGAAACTTGTAAAAAAACTAATTTTATTAACGTGGCAATGTCTTAGAAGCAAGTAAGTAATCTGACTCTGCATTTAGTTTTAAAATTTGCTAGGCAGAAAGAACATCAAAGTTATCTTTTTTCCAGCCGCAATAAAATGCTTTTATTTCCAACTATTTACCATATATGTACTTTCAAACCAATGCTACAGAACTTCTTGACTTTGCTTTTGAGAAACGAAGCATTGCGCATATATTTAGAAGAAACAAAAATAAAACTAATAAGAAATGGAGGGATGGATGGACAGATTCAATTTCCATCTCAATTTCAACTAAAGAAAATGAAAAAGAAGCACTCTGGCGCTTACATTTGATGCAATTCAGCCTCCTTTTGGTGGTGGTGTTTCTGGTCCCGACTGAGTTCCAAAAAATAGATTTCGAATCCTTTTCATTCCGAGCCGTTATTCAGTTTGAACAGCTTTTGTTAATTATTTATGTTTTTTGATTCCACTTCCACTTGGCTGGATTTATAAGTCTATATTGCTATTACCTGTATTCAATTTGTTTGACAAATCAGAATCAGAAAATTTCTATTTAGATGAATACAGGGAAAATGATCAGCATCAAAAAGACCTGTTCTTGATTTAACTTCACAAGTGGAAAAAAATGAATTCTTAAATAGAAAAGGTTTGGTTGTGAAACAAGATATATATTTGGGTTTAATTTACCAATTGGCTTTCATTCCAACTCTTCAAAAGCAAAACTTTCCAAGCCGACCAAATTTTTTAGGAATCTAGATGAAAAATACCAATCCATTTTGATTCCGATTAATTTTATCGAAGTCGAAATGCAAAACTTCTTGAGTAATTTTAATTCTTTTTTTACTCAACCATTTCCAGTAATATTAATTAAAACTTTTTGTTTGACACTCATGTTGTAAAAAAAAATTATTACATTTATTAATTTTGCTTAATTTGTATTTAAACAGGTGGCAACTTGCTTTCAAAACATTTTGACAATGAAAGTGGCAACACTTTAATTGCATATAATCTTTTAAGCAGATGGCAACTCCCTTTAAAAAATATACTCTGTGATAGTTCTAACAATTTAGCACACAAATAGCAAATACCCTACATTAACAAATGGACATTATTTTATGGCGAGTTGAATCCTGCTAGAAAAATCATAGTTAAAAAAAGTCTAAGTAAATCTTCATTTACCAAATATTTTAAAACCAGGTCGCCACCGTTTGAAATGTACAATAAATTAAATTAAACTAAAAATAAATAACATTTTTTAATATGAGCGCCAAACTAAACGTTTTAAGAAAGCTTATTTTCAAAAATCTTTTTGTAGAGGGTTGCCACCTGTTTGAAAATTAATTAAAATATAAATAAGTTAACTCAAATATTGAAGTATAGGTCTGAAGCAAAGGAGGTTTAAGAAAACTTTATATTGAAAATATCGCTGGAAGTGGTGGCCACCTTCTTAAAAGAGTAAATTTAAATAAAAATTTAAAGAAAATGCTGCGGCTTGGGATTTAAAGGAAGTAAGCTTAAGAAAATTTGAAATGTTACCATCGTTGGTTACGTTGTGACTTTTTAACAATAAATTACGTTTCACAGATCCCTAATGGCATGCTGCGGAGTTGCCAATGAAAAAGAAGTTTCAGCAACTAACCGTAATCGGCAATTATAAAGTAGGGGTTGATTTGGTTTTAGATAATAAAAAACTAAAAACTGAAACTAAATACCAATTAAAAGTTATAACCTTTGGTGAAATTATTTACTGTCTCTTTCGCTACATTTGAATTCATAACGTTAAGTCGAATGCCAGGCGTGCGAAGCCGTAGGTGACAACTACATAGTTTATAATATTCGTAGAATTAATCGTTTTTTGAATATTCCTACCCACCATGATTTACATAACATAACTTATAGCTCCGGGCAAACTATTTCCAATATGATTATGTACATACATATATTAAAATGAGCAGAAAGTACAGTGCCTTAAACATACGAGTACATTTAGTTCTAGTTTATCCCACATATGACCTCACCCATACATGGCTCTCTCGCCCCTCTGCTGGAATCAAAAATATATTGTATTTATGTTAAAGTATATAAATATTTGATTTCTATTCGCATGAAAAGCATTCCGAATTTTGTGTTTTTTTTTTTTGAATCTAATAAAATATTAAATTACAAATAATATAATAGTCAAATTTTCACACAATGAGTCTTACAGAATATTTTGCTGATATTTTCCATAAACAGCAATAAGCGGGCAGTACATACATATCTACATATTTCTATTTGCTTCCGGCTGCAAAGGATTTTCATAGAAATTCAATATGTTTCATGTTTCCAAACAAATTAAAATGCCTGAGCGGGCAAACTGGTGCCATGGTGTCATGGCGTGGTAAATGGGCATTTGAATTTGCGTTAACGAACTACGCATTTTGGAATTTTCGTTAAATATTTATATTGTAGTTTCCCATCTATTTGCAAATAATCAATTACATAAATATGTACATTTATTAATTGTATAGGGTAAGTTGCACACATAAATATATTAGTAAATATTTTCGGAAAATATTAACACCGGAAATTTAAAAAAATGTTAAATGAAAAATCTACATGTGTAAAATGGTGGCTTAGTATAAATAGTAGTGCTAACTGAACTGTATGCGAATTATTTATATTAATATTTTAACGCAGATGCGCATATTTTTCGTTATATTGATTTTGAGTTTATAATAATTTCCGCGTGGACGATATAGCATTTATTATTCCAAAACTAGAAACGAATATGTGAATATGAATATGTTCTGTTGTAATTTGGTTTTATAGGTAATACAATTTTAACTATTAGAGAACAAAATATGACACGAATAGTAATAAGATCAGATAAAATATGCGTCGGCAATTTTATTGAGAGCGCGTTAAAATAAAACAATCGACGGCCATCCGATATCTTCTGGATTCGTTCGTGTAATGCAGTTATAAAGAAATCCCCGCAAATCTCGCAAATCGATAGCGTACTCGCTCATTTTGTGCTAATACAAAAAACTTTTACGATATTCAAAAGTAAGATGGCTTGCACTGGAAAAAATTATTGCACTTGGCCAAATTAAATAGAGGCAAAACAGAAATGTTTAGGGAGTGTCGACATTCATGCGAACATGTTACGAATATATTTATTAAAGTATGATATAAAGCAAATAGCCCGTCGCAAATTGGACAGATACTGTACCTTGTGTCCAAGTTTTATTTGGAGAACGAGCGTATACCAATTTTTAGCGCCGAACTGAACTCGAACCAAAAGCTTTGAAGGTTTAAAATAATGAATAATCAATAAATCTCCATAAACTCTGGATTTTTTTTTTAATTAACATTAAAAAGGGTACTCATCTGAGGCTTTTGGTTGCAATTTTTTATTGGAAGCTGTTTTTTTGGCGGATACCAAGCCCAGCGCACAACCAGATTCTGCGACATTTTTAATTTTAGGCACATTTTTATAGCAAGTCGCTTGCTCTAAGTCACACGCCCGCTCGCAGTCGCTCCTACTGATTGAAGAACAGACGTTGCAAAACTCTGGTGAGCGCTTAAACCGAAAACGTCGGAGTGGACACACCAGGTTCGCCTTCTCACTTTAGCTCCCGGATATTCGGAAGCTACCCAAAGGACACTTGGGTGCAATCACTCGGAGGTTGTGAGCTGCTTGAACTGCAGGCAGAAGAATCGTTCTGGCCCCACCCAGGTGAATAGATGTTGAGAGACGTTCCCCTATTGCGTGGACTTCTAGACACGACTCCATCCATCAGGTACTTCCGCGGCTTCTGTCTCCTTAGCATAGCATATAAGGTTCTGTCAAGCGTATTGCGTGAACGACTGAAACCCACCGTGAACGAACCGATTGGACCTTATTAGTGTGGCATGAGACCTGGGTAGTTCACCATACGCCCAATCTTCGAAAACACCCGAGAAAGAAGAATATACACACATCATCTTTTTGTCGGCTTCAAATCCGCTTTCGATAGCACCAGAAGAAGTTGCCTATTTGCCGCAATGCCTGAATTTGGTATCCCAACAAAACTAATACGTCTATGTAAAATGACGTTGAGCAACACCACCAGCTTCGTCAGAATCGGGAAGGACCTCTCCGAGCCGCTTGAAACCAAACGGGGTAACTCTCTTTCGTGCAACTTCATTAACGTTATGTTAGAAAAGATAATTCGAGCTGCAGAGATGAACCATTCAGTTACCATATTATATAAGAGTGTGAAACTTCTCAACACCCGCGCCGTTACTTCTACCTTTTCCAAACGGAATAAAGAAGCCAAGCGTATGGGTCTGGAAGTGAACGAGGGCAAAACTAAGTACCTCCTGCCATCAAATAAACAGTCAGCGTACTTGCGTCTTGGATCCCGTATTACTGTTGACAATTACAATTTCGAAAAAGTAACGGACTTTGTTTATCTTGGAATCAGCATTAAAACCTACAGTAATGTCAGCCTGGAAATCCAATGTTGAGTCTCTCTTGCCAACAAGTGCTATGTACTATGGGCTGAGTATGCAACTGTGCAGTAAGGCCTTCTCTCGACGAATCAAAACAACACTCTATAAGTCGCTCATCAATGTCTGTGCTATTGGCCGAAGACGAGTGCGAAAAAAATACAGATACCAGGCCCGTTTCTTTACAACCGACTTACAAAAGAATACTAGGTAGACTAACGAATTGCATGTAGAGCAACAATACTAACTCGGTAAAACATGCGAGTTAAGTCAACTCGCTTAAATGATGTCCGACCTAAGATGTAGTGTTGTGAAGTGAAAAAAATGCGATATTTTGAATTAGCCCTAAGAAAATACATGGGAAATTTCAGTTTAAGACCTAATTCGTTTTTATTTGCATATTATTTTTATATATATATACACATTACATATATTACATCTAGAGTTCTACTTCGTAAGGCAATTTATAGTTAAATTTTTCCAAAAAAAAAAAAATGAGGTCCTAGGTATTTGGTTTTTATTTGACATTCTAGTATTACTTCTCAGTAAGTACGAAATTAGCCCAAAAATCAAGTTTCAATTTTGACATATTGCTGAGGTAGAAGTTGAGTTCTGAGATTTGTTGAATTTAGAGGTTTGAGTAGAGATTTATGTCATTTGCAGTTCTGGCGCATTATGCCTCTTTGTTTGGGTACTTGTTTACGCTTTTCCACAAAAGAATAAAAAAATACAAATCTGGTGAGTAGTAATAGGATTTAAATAGTCTACAGAAATGTTTTCCGTGGTATTTTACAATATTGCTTCTAAGTACAGTTATTGCTAAAAGAAAGTCGAGTCAGAAATTGTAGTTCTTTAGTTCTTTGCCGTCTGTCTTCCAGTGTTGTCTTCTTCTCAAATTTTGTTTTTTTTTTTCAACCGTGATAACCTCGGATAATCGTTTTGAATATTTATAACGAAATTAAATAACTTAATATTTTTGTGGATTGGCAACGTTAATGTGAATGGGAATCGCTACCGCTCAATGATAACCGAATATTTTTGGCCCGACTTGGATAATATGGAATTGGACAATATGTGGTTCCAACAGAACGGCGCCACAAGCCACACAGCGAATGTCACAATCGATTTATTGAAAACCAAGTTTGGTGAACGTGTTATCTCACGAAATGGCCCAGTCAATTGGCCGCCTCGGTTGTGCGATTTGACGCCGTTAGACTATTTTCTTATTTTCTGTGGTGCTACGTCAAGTCTATGGTCTATGCCAACAAGTCAGCGACGATTGATGAACTTCGTACGAATATCGAACGTGAAATTGCAGCAGTATCGGCCGATTTATGCTTGAAAACCGTCGAAAATTGGGTTCAGCGTCTAGACTTCTGCAAGCGTGCCCGTGATGCCTATACAAAAGAAATCGAATTCCATACATAATGGCATCGAATGTACTTTCACAGGAATAAAAAATTTAATTCATATCCCAAAGCGTTTTCGTTTTATTCAAAAAAACTTTTGTAGCGTTCCTATTGAAAAACCCTGTATTTTAATTTAGCAAAATTCAGTTACCGAGTAATAACTTTACAAACGCTGAAATCGAATTTTGAAAAGTAAAATAATAAGTTATTTTTCTCTATGACACGTTTGTTTTCAAAAATGTCTTATAGTAAAGCATCTGCTTCTAGACCGGAAATAAACGTCAAATTGCATACAATTTGGATTACTTGGCAGTGCTGTAATAAAGTTTGGCAGAGTTGCTGGTAACAGATAAATTATTTGGCACTATAAAATAAAATAAACACATTAAAAATGGAGCTATGCAGTAATTCCAGCTCTTCTGCGGCAAATTTCAGGTAAATATTGAAATATCCCTACAAGTCTTGGCATACAGATTATCTTTGACACAAGATAGGTTGGTATTCGACTTTGCTCCAATTTAAGCATGGGCACTGTCATTTATGTATTTGCTTTTAATTTCAACTCAGTAAGCATATTTTCGCAAATTATAGAAACTGTGGAAAACACCAAGCGTACGTCTTATAAAAGGTTAATTTCCAGAATATCAAAAGATTCTATTTTCTCTAAACCATTTACGCAAATCGGTCAAATAAGAAAAATAAATGCGTCGAAATCAAAGTATTGGTAAATGGGAGTGCTAAGGTAAAACTATAATAACTTATTGTTTGTTATATGTAAGGAAATGAAAGTCGATTAAGTTTAAAAAAAGGAAGGAAATCACCACAGCTCCTCATCAGACTTCTTTCTTTCTAGACCCCACCAAGATATGATCCAAGGTACACGGAGTTTATTTTTTTATTTACTATGAATTGTTTGCATAAAAGAATATCAAATTAGGTTAAATGTATATAAAGGAGGCACTTTTTATTTGTAAAATATTTGACTTGCTCAAAAATAAAAAAAAATAAATCATTTTGCAAGTGATATCGCTGACATCAACCAATTCAGAAGTAAAATTCATGCCAAGGGTGTTAAAATTAGCCAACTTTCTACCGTCAGATTAGGCTGACTCCAACTCATAGAAAACTAGATCCATTTAGTTCGATTCATAAATGAAGTTTAAAAACTGAACTAGAAACGTTGAAAATTCTGGTTTTTGTTTGATAGTATCATTTACATTAGCTAGTCAAAAGTAAAAGCATGCCTAGAGTAAAATTAACCAACTTTCCACCGTCCGATGAGGCTAAATGCAACATACAGAAAACTGCGTCCATTTAGTGCCATTGATAAATGAAGTTTAAAAACTGAACTAGAAATTTTGAAAATTCTAGTGTTTGTTATGCTCCGCCAGACAATCAATTCATGGAAATTTGAAGAACATTATTGGTTTTGTATTGTAGTTGAATTTCATCTCTAGCCTTCATCATTAATTATGTATAGATATTCGAAACATTATTCGGAAATGCTGAAAACCAATTCAATTTTTCATAGTACTAGAGGCAAAAATGAATGTTCGAATGTTGGTAGGTAATTACGAAATTCCTAGCATTTAATCCAAGTGCTTATACGCAACCCTATGGCGCGTGGCTTTCATATCTACATAGCTACATAAATGCATACATACTATATGTACATAGATATATACATAGAAATGATAGAAATGAGTGAACATGTAGTATACAGGCATTTATGCTTTTGGTCATTTGCCTTCAGTTTGTTCGAATTTTCTACTCTTATTGCCTATTTGATTTGCCTGAACTTCCCCACATGAATCCAAATAATCTTCTTTGTTTTTGTTTTTATTTTCGTGTAGCTTAATATTTTCCATTAGCCGCTAAGATGGTGCATGTGCTTTGAATACTTGCATACCAATTTTTTTCCGGATTATTATGCAATATTGGCAATATGAAAGAAATTACGCGCCCAACTGGCAAAAAGTCTACAAAAATAAGTTATCATTATAAAATTCTGGTCATGATTATGTGCTGAGGAATTAATACTTTCAATTACCCTTATTTTTCGAAGTTCAAATGCAATCAGTTGTAATATGTAAGTTTTCATTTTCCTTTGCTTAATATCTAAACTCACTTAGACCACCTGTGCATGGCTCGCAGCATGTCATGCCGATAGATCTGCCAATTAACCCGCTCACGAAGCGATAGTTAAGCGCTGATATATAAAACAAACAAAAATTCGAATACGCTACATTTATTTATTTATTCATTCCTATATGAAAAAATCGTTTCTTAGAGACAAGGTAGAAAAAAAGATAAGCCACTGATACTACTGATTAAACTAAATACAAGAATATAAAAAATTCAAAAATAAATTTCTAGATTAAGGGGTTATATACAAAGTTGGGGCTCAAAAAATCGAAAATATTTTTATTGCATATTCTAAAAGTACATACTTTATAGAATATCAGCGCGAAATTTCATCCAGATCGGATCACTAGATTCGAAATTACAGCCGTTCGCAGCGAACTGGACCCATCCATAATTAACTTAAAACAAAACTTAAAACGCAATTATCTCGGAATGGCATTTTTTGAAAAGTACCGTTGCCGTTCACACGATAACTCAAAAACTTATAAACCGATTATCATAATTTTTTTTTTATAATTATTCGTATTTACAATCTTGTGTACTTGAACGATCGTTTCTGAATCCGAAAATTTTCGATTTTTTGCAATAAATTTTTTTTTTAATTTTTGAGCAACAAAAAAATTGACTTTTTGAAAACCATGAATTTTTTTCAGAAAAAAAATTTTTTTTGGAAGTCGGTTCGTTCAAGTACACAAGAATACATTTCTCTTCAATAATTATAGTACCTGTTTGATTTCAGTTGAGCGGTTCGGCTTGGAGAGTGTGAACGGCAAGGCTCTACAGAAAAAACACGCTTCGGGAGATGGGCTCTAGCTCGGAAAATTTTAAATATTTTTTTGAAATTTAACTTGTTTTTTTCTTCAATAATACTACCAACAAACTGTCTTTCGCTTTATTGAATAAAATTTGCAAAAAACCTTTAAAAAAATCACGAACTTAGCTCACTTTTTCACCTCAACTTTGTATATAACCCCTTAAGAGAAATCAAGTAATGTAGAATTCGAGATCTGGTTAAATTTATTTAAGGCACGCACCCAAGGGGCATTTCGCGCATACTCAGTTAAACAATTTTCACATCAGAAAGGCAAAAAGCAACGAGAAATTACCTAAGCTGAGGAATATTGAAATTTATGCGTCCTAAGCGAAACAAGGACAATTAGCACTTCCCTTAATGATACTAAAAGCAAAAGTCTGGGAGAATATAAAACGTCTCGTTTCCACTTCGAATTATGTAAAAGTAAACGACTACTATAGGACGGTATAGGCTCCGAAAGATTTAAAGCCCGCAATGTGAGATTCAAAAAATCCTCCTTTTGGGCACACTCCAATCTCTTTATGAAGTTTTTGTTGAATAGGCTTCCGAATAAATATACAATAGCATATTTCAAAATTGGAAGAGCAAAAGACGAGCATAACAATTCAATAGTATAGGAATTAGAGAATTTCACACAGTGCCGCCTTATGATACCCAAAACAGAGAAAGATTTAAAAATCACATGAATAGTATGCTTGGTAAAAGAAAAATTATAGGTAAAAATTATACCAAGATCCTTGGCCTTCTCAACGACAGATTACAGCGATGACTCGACAATATTATAATACGTCGATATTGCACTCTGAATTTTCGCATAATTAACTTTAAAACACTTTTAAATATTTAAAGAAAGACGAGATTTAATCCACCAAATACTAAGAATATTAATATCCGCCTGAATCATAATAACATAACACTCATTTTTAATAATCGAAAATACTTTCAAGTCATCGGTATATTTCAAAAAATTAACGAAAGAAAAACATGAACTAATATCATTTGTAAATAAAACAAAAAATAAAGGACCTAAACTACTTCACTGTGGAACCCTAGATCCCAGATGAGGCAATGCGAGCATCTCACCATCTGTGACAACGCAGCGTCTGTTAGTTTGGTAGGATTTAGTCCACTCCGAAAAACTTAATGGAGAACAATAAATAAAGTCAAAAGCTTTATTAAAATCGATGTATATTCAGTCAACCCGGAGTTCAGCAGAACAAGATGTAATATTGCATTTAAAAAATATAGTTAAGTTGGACACAGTAGATAGATTGGAAAGAAATCCATGTTGGTTTGGCAGACTAAAACTTTTTGTGATGAAAACCATTTTTTTTGGTCGATAATTTCAAATCGCACATTGATTTGATTGATTTAGGAACGGGCCTATAATGCGAGCATCATTTTTATTCCCACTTTTGAATATAGGGTTAATA
>OX639996.1:52452244-52496094 GCA_951828415.1 Anomoia purmunda | reverse complement strand
CCAATAATGCGAGCATTATTTTTATTCCCACTTTTTAAAATAGGGTTAATGTAGGTACTTTTCAATTTATCGACGAAGATATTCGACGCAAGTGACACTTTAGAGAAAGAACGACTGTTTTTGAACACATGAAAGCAGTAGCTGCTTTGGGGTTAACATCAGGTCAAGAATTACCATTCTCACAAAGGCACTAAAAAACTCAGCGAACAGGTTCGCAATCTCCGTAAGCCATCAAGCGAATTTATCATTGAGAGAGATGACCAGAAGTAATCAAGATCCAAATTTCTTAGACTTCATGAAATGCCAAAGAGCTTTTGGACTTGATTTTACACTTGACTCTATCCCCAGATAGTATTTCTGATATTAAGCAAAGAAAATCTGAACTTTTTCAACTCCCGATTATACTATGGTAACTTATATGGCTTATTATTCAAAATTAACATATGACACATACACAGATCTGCAATTGGGCCTTTTCATTCATCTAAGCAGCAGAAGACCCAGGTTAGGTAATACAACTTGAGCATAGATTGGATACTCGGCCTCTCCAACTATGCTCAGCTCGCCCTCATGCGGAGCGGAAATTAGCTCTTTCCGCCTGCCTTTCTGGAGAAGTAGTGACGACGATATTACAGATCGGAAGCTTGGCCTTTCCAACCGTAAATCAACAGGCTTTTCACCCCCGACAGGTAAAAAAAAAAGATGGCAGACTGGACCTCACCCGCTGTCTAGCTTGGGGATAGAATATATTAAGGTATTTTTTATAGTTTTAGGCATGGATCGGAAACTCGGCCTTTCCGACCACAGCCAACTTAGCACTAGCGGCGAGGAGCAGAAGCGAAGGTATTTGCTCCCGATGCGCTAGATGTCGCAAATAATTTTTCCCAGATAGTGTGGATATTATATAATTTAAGTGACTGGTAACATATAAATTTTAGTCGAGGTTAGGGTTAGGGTTCGTAAAAAATTAGAGGAGGGTGGGTTAATGACCTACGAGAGCTGTGCCAAGGCGGTGCAGCTTACGACGAACTTTGCTGAGAGAGCAACGAGCGTCAGAAGTTTATGCTCAAAACTGCCTCCTGACGAAATACCTGATAGTAGTACCGGGGGTGTATACGCTACATCGGACAAACCAGGAGTTTTAGCGAGGATTCAAGTTTCACTCTACGGGCGATAGGCTGTCGATGCGTTCTCTTTGTAAAAAAAAAAGGAAAATTCACAGATCTGATCCAAAATCGAATTATTAATTAACGTTAATGAAAGATTAATTTTTGACATTCTTGTTAAAATTCATAAACTGCATATTTCCCCGAAATAGACCAGTAATTTTGTTCAAAGTTTCGCAGTAGTATACCACCATTTGTTCTAAAAAGTAAGAATTTAATTTTTACTTATGAAACACTACGAGATATTAAAATAATCATCTGATATCTCTGTTCAATAAATGAGTGTTAAACTTACAGTTTCCTTACCTTAGAATGGAATGAGTTCTAAACAAACTTCAACGTCCGTATAAATTTCCTTAACAAAACCAGAGAATCTTCAATTATTCTTTTTTGCCATATCTTAGGCGTACATCTCGCACATCACGTCTTCTTCCGTCTTCTTTTGAGTGGTAATATACCAATTAAGTGAATTGATCAAGCTTTGGTGCAGAAGTTTATGTAAAAAAGTAAATTTAAAGTGACTCCAGATAAATAAATATGAATGCCTATAACTGTATTGTATTACCCACAAATTTTATACATGCAAAATAATCAGTGACTTGAAGTGGTATTACTTAGTTAAATCACCCAAATTATATTTCACAAAGCATACCTGTCAATTGTCTAAATTTGCATTTATATGTTACGTACATTCTAAGCTGACGTAAATAAATAATATCGAAATTTTGAACACCAACAAATCACTTAAGAATATCGAACATGACGCACGTCTACCAATCAAGTGTACACCTCTAATAAAATAGGTCAAACACGTACATATTCAAATGACTTACAGGCTTACTTGATAAGACAATCGCACTCTCTGGAGTATTATCTAATTGAAATCTTGTAACTCTACGTAGATATACATATGTAATTGACATTATTGTAAATGTGTGTGGGTGTAAAACGCAGTACTGCTCAGTCAGTGAAGGAGTTTTCGTATTGCCAATTTCAATAGTTGTGTAAAAATATATAATAATTACATACTTTAGAAAACCAGAGCGTACCTTAATATAAACTGTATTATGTAACTTTAAATATCATATTTGCAACACCATAACTTGTTGACAAGTTTGGAGTACTTAGTTTTCTTTATTAAATTTTAAAAATTGTGTTGTATACAAATATATTTTATTCTTCAACAAGAAAAAGAAAAATAATACAAAAACACTAGTGCACCCAAAAATGCTACCACTAATTACTGCTACTACTACAACTACTACTTAGCACTACTATCACTACGCCTACGACTAATTACGACCACTATTTTTACTAATTCCACATTGTACTATTTATTACTACAACTATTTTGAAAAAGTCCTACTAAGTATTATTAATTGCTATTACTACCACTACTACCACAAATATTACTACTACTTCCGCAACTATTTCTACTACTGCTTACTACTAAAGACTACTAGATGCTACTTACTTACTTACTTAATTGGCGCTTTAGCCGCTTAAGCGATTTTGGCCGAACTCGACTACTACTACTACTCCCATATTTCTCTCCCTATCTCTTCATGGAGTCGGCAAAGAAGTTCTAATTCTGGCTAATATGAGTGCTTTTTTTCAACACGCTTCCAAAAATTATCCAATAGTGTCCGAATTTAATTCGTTATGCAATGAATAGTTTTTACTTTATTCAAATCGCGATCACGTAAATCCGAAAGATTTATTTGACTTTTTTCCAATGAATACGAAAACATATGAAAACTAAAACTTTACAAAATTTATACTTTAATAAAAATTTACAAATGTTGTGCCAAACTTCGGTTTTTTTTTTCTTGGCGAAGTCGAAACCGAAATTCAGCCATTCTCTAGTATAGTGTTCTCTTTGGAATGTAATACAGTTTTCTAGCTGATGTGTTCAAAATGTTGGTGAAAGTTTAGCAACAACACAATGAAATTCCATTTATTTCCCGGCATTATGCTATTAGGCTCTTTTTTAACCCGCAAACACCAACTCCCTCAGTTCATACTTCTACTTTAATTATAAACCAATTGGTATGTGTACGGATTTCCGAAGCTTATTCCTAAATTTATTGAAGCTAAGAATGTTAGTCGTTGCAAAATGGAAGAGTTTTGCGAAAAAAAAACATCTAACATATATAGCATTATCAAAAAATATACAATATCTTTGAAATCAACGCCCAAAAATTGCCAGTTTATACGTCTGCAGTCAAAAATGAGAGCTCAACTCAAACATTTCATGTATAAATATAAAAAAATATGCAAGGCGTGCCAACAGAATGAATTTCTTATCAGTCGACGGTGATTCGGTAATAGCTCTGATCCAGAATTTTTGCTGTAAATTCTGCGAAAATATAAAAACAAAAATGACTCTCTAGGGTAAGAGTAAAAAGACAGAATCAAATACGAAAAAGTGCGAGAATAATGAGATTTTACTTTAAAAATAAAACTGTAAAAAGTTTGTGTTGAATTACAAATAAAAATCGAAGTAGAAGGCAATAAATCAATGATTTAGTTCGTTCAAATACTCCAAAATGATTAAAATTTAATTCAATATATTTCGCTTTAAACTTGACAACGTCCAATTTCGGGTAAAAGCTTGCAACTTCATCCTCTACGCTACTCTCCGAAAATCCATCTCGTTTAATTTGTTTTGAGATATGGGAAAACTTTTCCCGTAATTTCCTGTAAGTTCGGGTTAAAACCTGAAAGTTCATGGAGTACAGACACAGAAATAAACTAGAAATAGAAACGTCAGCTGGAGATTTCTTTTTGACTCTTTAGAAGGAAAATGATATAAAAAAATACTTTTTAAAAATTCTTTTGATTTATATATTTTTTTTTTGCTGGAATTAAAAAAATAAGGCTCTTAATCAAATAACCCACTTGACATTAAAATTTCAGTTAGTTTTGTTATCAATTACTAAAAAAAATGTTTTTAGAAATTACATATCACATTTACCATTGGACACCGCTATGTACATAAAAAAAAAGAAAAATTAAGCTACATATTCCGCTACATATTCGTGCGAGTATAATGAAATTTTAAATTTCTGCTTAGTCGTTATTCGCTCACATTCCCTTCAGTTAAAGAAAAAAAAAAAGACCAACCTCACCTAATGACTTTCATTTATCACCACCTGCTGGAAACTGCTCCCAAATGCCCTGGTGCACCGCCACCACTTCATCTACCTTTTTGCTTTTTTTTTTTTGATCGAATAATTGCGCTTAATTAAACACTTGGGATTCAGTACGTGTTCTTGTCAACGTTATACCAAGTATACGTAAATTAAGTATGAATGAAAGAAATTTTGTAAAGCAACAAAAACAACGTCATCAGTGTGATTATGACACCAGTAGCCAAGCGGCAGCAACTTAAGGGATGTGATGTTTAAAAACAAAATGCTAACAAGTAAAACCTAAACTACAATGACAACAAATTATACTCATTTGCATAGATATTAAAAATTGTTTGGAAGCCATTGGTAGTAGTCATCAGTCAAATTATGGTGTCTTGCATATAAATAAAGTTTTGTTTTTTTTTACTCTCTCGACAGTTGCCCAAAAATTATGTGTGCATAGGTTTACTAACCTCAATATATTTCTGAGAGAAAAAGAAGTCAAGATATGCTGGCTTTCGGTCATGCTGAAATTTCCATAGCTATCATTAATATAAAACAAAAAGTATAATTTAAATTATTGCGTTGTTAGCGTGAAAATATTCAATTTTAAAATATTATTTACTTTTCGCATATGCAGTAAAGCAAAGTATGATGAAATAGATATTTATTTGCATAGAAAATGAAAATTGTATTATAGATATAAGATTTAAAATGGGGAAAAAATTTATAGAAATGATGGAACTGAAAAAATATAAGGGCATGGTCTATGTAAACGGTTTCATATGTAATCGGCATTATATAGCATTTTCATTTTAAATTAAACCTTTTTCAAACTAAACGAAACTATTTTCAAAATAAATAAAACTATTTTCAAATTAATCGAAACTATTTTCAAAATAAGTGAAACTTTATTCTAATAAAATTAAACCATTTCCAAATTAAATGAAACCATTGTTATATATTTAATGAACCATTTGATTATGACGTATTTTGGAACGAATTTTCGCCATCCCTTGTCAAATTTGGTTTTAAGACAAACCGGTGTTTCGGCGCTGTGCCATCTGTCGGAAGCAACAACAGCAAAAGATCAGAATATTATTTGGTTATGCTTTTTCTTTGAACCATTTGTAACCCCTTACTGTGCATTCGCTGTCATTGGTATTGTGTTTTTGCTTTGAATTATTTTTTAATCAGTACCAAGGCATATGAACAGGTAGGCTATTTCATATTTTATAATATATTGTTTGTTTAATTAAATGAATATACTTAGAAATTGTTTAATTTAATTTGGAAATGGTTTAATTTAAGTTGAATAAAGTTTCATTTCTTTGGAATAAAGTTTCATTTATTTTGAAAAGAGTTTTACTTATTTTGCAAATAGTTTCGTTTAATTTGAAAAAGGGTTCGTTTAGTTTGAAAATAGTTTCATTTAGTTTAAAAAAGGTTTAATTTAAAATGAAAATGCATAATGTCTCCAGAACAATTCATCAATGGCTAATGTGGTTAGTTTGCTAATTTGTAGTAGGGAAATTTTCTAACAATGAATCAAACCCCAATTGGGTTATGATTTCTAAATGAATAGCCTGTATAATATCACGTTTTAACTGTCTGGGCCTTAAAGTAAAACCACATATCTGAATGGTAAAGGTGGGGTTACACGGTCTGGCTAATGTGCAGATTTTGTACCGCCAAATATTTTTGGTTCTGTACCAGTTAGCCAGATTTTTTGTACAGATAGGCAGATAAAAAGCAACTCTGTATGCCAGACCGTGTAACCGGCTGCCAGATATAAATGTGCATACAAAAATACTTAATGTACAAATAATTCGATCTGCAACTCGAGTACAGATGGAAGTGGCAGACCAGGCCGGATGACACTTAAAAAATAATAAAAGTGTTTCCAAAAATAATCATGCCACTGTTTTTCACTGTAAGCGATATGTTTCCCATCCCTACACCATTTTATTTATATATTTCTGCGAGCGTGTTTTGGTGAGATTAATGTTATTTTCATACATAAAATAATAGTAAAACGCATTTTTTTTAGAAATGTCAGACGACGAACTCTATGAAATTTAAAATTCTGCAGTAGCGGAAAATCTGGAAACGGCAGCAACGCCAATAGCAAAGGCAACACCTGAAAATCCAAGAGAAAGGCCACATGTTAAATCAAAATTTTTGATTGTCTACTTCACAAAATTTCACGTATAACCTTTGCGTAGGCGCCATCAGTGTGCCTCTTTGTAAGCCAATCTCTTACCCAAATTTGGCTTTTTTTATTTATTTTTGCCTTTTCACGTTCTCTTTTTAAGATTATATGCGCACACATGCATATAATAGTAACTAATTTTTTTCTTTTTACCAAAGACATCATTAAAGTACACAAAAGTATTGTCAATATGTGAATTAAGATTACTTGATAGTGATGGGAAACATGTCGATGATTGTCGATAATTAAGTGTTAAGTATATTGTGCTTTGTTCTGCACAGAATAGCCAGATCGTGTAACTGCGTTGTGCCGAAATCTGTCATATATTTGTGGTGTACAGATAAGTACCGATTAAATCTGGATAAAGTGTACCGATCGTGTATTTGAAAAATAAATGGTCTGTACATAAGAAAAACTTTATGCAGATTATGGCAGACAAAACCGGTACAAAATCTGCTCATAAGCCAGACCGTGTAGCCCCAGCTTAAGTTGTATGGGAGCTATATGTTTTAGTGACCCGATATTTATGTTTTTCAGTGGCTAATTTCAGTTCATTATAATTGAGAACAGTGCAAATAGAAAGAAACACACAGATGTACCTAAAAAAATGAGCCAGAAATAAAACTTCTTTGCCGAGGTAGATAGTGGATTGCCAACTAACTAGTATACAAATCATATGGAGGTTGTCATACCAGTTCGAAAATTATTTCGAAACATACAACTTCCAAGGCAAGGGAGAAAACGCATGCTTCGGACAACACGACTGTGGCGTCACGTGAAGACTGTCGCTTACGACGCAGAGGATGCAGGTTCCAGTCGCGGATGTCGGGGTGATGTGCTGTTGTGCGCTTCATCAAAGTTATTTATTTCATCCATCCTCTTCGCATTGTGTTGTTTTTAATAAACCGCGTATAAGTCATAATTTGTTAGCCTTTTGGACTCCCCGAACTCAACTCGCAATAATTAAATTTTTTCACACACATTTTTTTTACAAACATGTTAAAAACCAAATGAAAACAGAGCATAAAAAAATTCACAATAATTAGTATAATTAATAAATAAAAAAAAATTATAAAAACTGCACAAAAAAGTTTGCGTCTGGCGGTATTTGAACCTATGAGCCTGTGAACGCATCGACGAAGCTGTACAAATGATGGTTTTATTTTGTTTCGTTGTTAATTTCGAATTTTCGAACCGGTATATCAGGGCATCCTCATGTTAAAAATACCAGTGGCTTGTTTGGAAAAAAGAACTAGTTTACAACCACTAGTACATTTGACTGCAGAGTAGTAGTAGTAATAGTTGTGGTAAGAATATCAGTAATAGTGGTTAGTAGAATTTAGTAGTAATAGTAGTTAGTAATACTTAATAGTAGCATTAGTGAACCAAGTAATAGTAATAAGTTGTTGCATTTGTAAAAATTGCAGTCGAAATTATTAAAAATAGTAGTGGTAAATAGCAGTAGCATAAGTAAAAATAGTAGTAGAATTAGTAAAAATATTAGTGGTGATTAGAAGTAGAATTAGTAAAAATGGTCGTCGTGATGGTAGTAGTAGCATAAGTAGTCGTAGTGATAGTAGTAGTAGTAGTTAGTACAGGGTTTTTTAACAGGAACGCTACAAAAGTTTTTTTAAATAAAACAAAAACGGTTTGGGATATGAATTAAATTCTTTACTCCTGTGAAAGTACATTCGATTGCAATATGTATAGAACTCGATTTATTTTACATGGGCACTATACGCACGCTTGCAGAAGTCCAGACACTGAACCCAATTTTCGACGGTTTTCAAGCATAAATCGGCCGATACTGCTGCAATTTCACGTTCGATATTCGTACGAAGTTCATCAATCGTCGGTGGCTTGTTGGCATAGACCATAGACTTGACGTAGCCCAACAGGAAATAGTCTAACGGCATCAAATCGCACGACCAAGGCGGCCCATTGACTGGGCCATTTCGTGAGATAACACGTTCACCAAACTTGGCTGTCGATTGTAACATTCGCTGTGTGGCTCGTTGCGCCGTCCTGTTGGAACCACATATTGTCCAAGTCCATATCATCCAATTCGGGCCAAAAATATTCGGTTATCATTGAGCTGTAGCGATTCCCATTCACAGTAACGTGCCGGTCTTGATCATCGCGGAAGAAGTACGGCCCAATGACGTCGCCGGGCCATAAACCGCACCAACCCGTAATTTTTTCGGGATGGAATATTGACTCATCTAGTACGTGTGGATTGCAGATTGCTGCCTGTCCAATAACGCATATTTTGCTTATTGACGAAGCCATTCAGCCAGAAATGTGCCTCATCGCTGAAGATGATTTTTCGATGAAAATCCGGATAATTTTCAAGTTGTTGCTTAGCCCAATTCACGAACATACGACAATTCTGGTCGTCAAGCGGCTTCAGTTCTGGCGTCAATTTGATTTTGTAAGGATGTAGGCACAGATATGCCCAACGCTTGAGAACGACGTGCAAGATACTGATTTGGGTCTTCCTCAATTGATGCGCTAGCGGCAGCAGCAATATTCTCGACACTACGGGCACTTCTTTGTCTCACTGGCACGGAAACATTTTGTGCTGTGCCTGTGAATTCAAATTTCTACCCTAGACGCTCAGTTGTTGATCTGACAGGACGATTACGACGACCATAAATTGGACGTAGCGCTCTTAAAGTTGAGGTCATTGACTCCGAATTTCGGTAGTAAATTTTAATAATTTCGACTCGTTGTTGGATCGTATATCTTTCCATGATGAAATGGCAAACCTTACTGAAGAGAAACGTCAAAAGAGCGGGGAAAATATGGCATTGTTTGCTGTCACTATCGGCCTACTTTTGTAGCGTCCCGAGCTACTGAAAGGTTCTGAAATATTCCCGAAATGTCTATATATGTATTAAATTTCCAGCATACAAAACAGAAGTTATTTATTGTTATTTATACAAAAATATGTATGCATGTTTGTTTATGTGGTGAAGTGGAATGGCTGAGATTTAAGATTTAAAGTAAAAAAATTAAAAAGAAAACAAGAATTTCATTAACCCTGCTGTTAGGTTAAGACCATTTGGTCCAATTTTTTTTTTGTTTTCTTTGTAACTTTGGAACGGTGATATATACTGTCTAAATTTTTCAGCTCAGGTGGTCTTTTTATAAAACAATATTATGTGCGAAAATTTAATTCTCTGACTTAAAACTGGACTAAGATAAATTGAAAATTACGAATCTTAGGTTAAGGGACCATTTGGTCCATAGTATATTTTCTTTGATTTTCTTTACATTAATTTTCCAAAAATAAGTACTCGTATTTATTAGTTTGTTCGATATTTTTTGGCACTACATGATGAGCAAAAAAATGTTTTTCGGTTGGTTTTGCAAATAAACGCACTGCAAATGGAGCATTTTACATCAGACTTAGACTTGCAGCAACTACAAATTCCTCGCTTTCGAGCTCCAGAACTAGAAGCATTTTTAGAGCAGGCCACTGATGCTGGGTTTTACCAGAGTTGAGTAAATAATAAAATAATAATATTTAGCAAGTATTGAACCAAACTAAATATAAAGACTAAGATTAAATTGTTATTTTGTATGAAAACTGCAGTATGGACCAAATGGTCCTCTAACCTAAGATTCGTAAGTTTTTTTTAACCCAACAGCAGGGTTAAAAGTGTTCGGTTCGGCTGCAACCGAAATTAGCCCTAAAAATCGGTGTTCGGCTGTTCTCTGGATATTTCCGTAATTTGAAAAGAGAATTTGTGGCAATTTAACCTACAGTATTAGGTTGGAAAAAGTAGATTTGTTTTGAAAAACGGGCGTGACACTACCCACTACAGAGAAATCTATACCCCCGAACCAACCTTACCAAACTATATGAAAGTAGATATCAAGCCGAATTTATATCAGGTGGCGTCGAGTGCCCAAAAACCAAATGCACATGTATTTTGTTTCTACTATGGGGTTTGAGCTGTAGAAGTTTATATGTATCTCGTTTTTGCTTTCATAAACTCACCGCTCAAAGCCGTAAAGCAAAAACAAAATACATTGATATTTCTAGCTCTGAAATGATCGATCAGCTGTCCATTCAGTTCCACCTTATATGAATTCGCCTTGCTAGGCATAATTTCACTGTATGATGAAAGCATCCCATGAGACCCCATGACAGGCTGTCGAGAGGGGTAGGGGTAGGGGAGGGGGGCGAGGAAGTTGGTGGTTATCGGAAAAGTTTGACTTATTCTTTAAAAAACATTGAAGTAGTAAGTAGAAAGATTGTTGATAAAATTGATGAAGTATTCGAAACTTTTATGTAGAAAGGGGTCCCCACCTTTTAACCCCTGGGTCGGGATTTCCTCTCGGCGGTCCTGGAGATGAACGGTTGTTCTTCTTTCCCAACTCGCCGTGTTACATAAACAAAATATGAGCTCTTTTATGGATCCACTTTGATTTCAAAATTATAGAACGGTACTTTACAAAATGCGTTCTTTCAGCAACTGTCAAAGATAATTTGGATAAAGTTAAAGTAAGAAGTGCATGGAGTAGAAAATTTAGAGCAGATATTTTTGTCTCCGAAACTATTTACTTTATCAATTTCTACTAAATTTGGTACTAGCTTTCAACTCAGTAAGCTCAGTTTTGGCCGAAAGTTCCAAAATTAAACTTACACACCTCATATTTTAGCAACAACTCAAAATTCGATATGCAGAATTTAATTACCGAGATAAAAGTGTGAAAATCTGGGTTTTGCCAAAAAATTCAAAAAATTTTTTTTTGTTTTCAAAATGAAGAATGTTTTATTCACTGGTTCCGTGACAACACTCAACGAGTGCTATTTATTTAAAATAAAGACATGCGCTGGATATGCTGAGTTCGGTTTCACCTGGTTTTAGACTTGTTTGATTTTTTTGTTGAAATAAAATATCTGAAATAAATTATCATCCTTGGTTGACTGCGTCGCGTGTGCGCGGTTCATTTGGAGAGTCCCGGGTTCGAATCCTGTAAGGGCTAAGTACATCAAAAATTATAGAAAAGTTTTTTCTTATAGCGATCGCTCCTCTGCCGGCAATGGCAAACCTCCTAGTGGATTCTTGTTATGAAAAAAACTTCTCAGAAAAAAAACATTCGCCGTTCGGAGTCGGCGTAAAACTGCAGATCCCTCAATTTGTGCTACAACAACAATACGCACACCACAAATTTTAGGAGAACTTCGACCAACATCAGGCTATGGTGTAAGCGCCAAATTAATATTAAGTTATAAATTTATTTAGATGTTCACTAAGCACAATTATCATTTGAAAATTATCCAAAACTGATTTTCTTCATAATAATATAGGCTTTGATAAGCCTTCCAACTGTTATTTGTCTTTTCACTTGAAACTTAACTATATTTTATTTCATATACTATAATTTTCAGAATCAGCTTAGTTTTCTTAACAAATCCTTCTTACCAGTAATTAACCAATTTCATACACATACCGCACATGCGGGTAGTCCTAAAGTAAAACTTTTGTAATGTGTAAAAATAATGGCTTAATTAAATTCCAAAACCTTAACCGTTACACCGCATTTAAGTATTTACTTGACCAACAGCATTCCAACCAAATATCGCTCGCTAACTGTTCACACAAAAATTTTCATTTAACTGAATATCATTAGCACATACATAGTATGTACATAAATATGCACGTATGTAGATATGTTTGTGCGAGTATGTTGCAAAACTGCAAACGAGCCAATAATTTCTGGTGTTCACACAAAACTATTCGCAATATCTACGAAAAAGTAAAGAAAAAGAAATAAAAAAACAAAAAATCAGAAACAAAAATGGATAAAGAAAGAACCATATGTTAGACAAACTAAACTTAATTTACGCTCGAAATTGAATTAAAAGTTTATTAGCACAACTGAATACAAATACTATGACTTTGTACTCGCTTGCACTGGTTTGTTTTCGGCATTTCATGCTTAATTGCCATACACTGGAGTTTCAACGAATGTGGCCTAACCATACGAGAGAGTTCGTTGTTATTGTAAATGGTATGTGTGGCGTACAGGTAGGCGAATCCTGCAGGAAAATTTGACTTTGCGATTTGCAATTCGAGTGAATTTGTACTAGTGAATATTTTTAGTTTTCTTTCCAATGGAATAAATGTGGCTAATAAAATTGCTAGAAATTTTCTGATATCACACAAATCGGAGAAATGTACAAGTAAAATGTTAACTATTTAGACAAATCTTATAGAACTCCTAAATTTCTATTCAGACTTTGTCCAATTTTTATTCAATTTTTTTTTTTTTACTTTTTTTCAAAAAGCAATCTGTCAAAGGTTTTTGCGAGCGTTTACTTTTTACCCAGAATACGTCATACGATTCGCCATCGATGCCATGCTCAATTTCTTGCACTTGTAATTTTAGAGTTTCACAAAAACGGTTATTGAGTGCAAAACAATAAAACGATTTGTTTTTTTTTCAAAAATATGTAACTTTGTAGAAAAGATTTGTAATTTACCTACCAAATGATTACTTTAGTTGATATACATAATCATTTCATTTTCTGTCGCAGAAATCTGTTTTATATTGAACAAATACTTGCCCTATTTTATTTCGATTATCGAATGGGATATAACACTGGGAAAATATAAACTCAGCGAAGAAATGACTCACAGATGTCGCCCGCCATGGGGAATATTTATCAGCTGATGTATAATTGGATATTATGTTGTGTTTATTTCTAATTTCTAATCAGTATTTTAGATAAATGTAAGAAAAGCAAATCGAATATTTTATTTTGTGTTTATTGCTCATTTTTCATAAATTGTTAAACAAATTGGTTAATAACAAAACAAATATTCTATGTATTTAAGTGTGTTAGTTTTTAATTTGAATATTTTCTTAGATATTATTTATTAATATTCTAGTGAAAATATAGGTGACTTTAAAATCAAAATTAAAACAAAATTTTCGTTGAGTTAAGCGAAAAGTAATATAGAATTGGCGCTTACGAATCTTCTAATGTTGTTGTGATTGATATTTTTGCATTAATGTTGGTAATAAGTTACTAATTTCCAATAAATTTGGCATAGCGAGATATACTTAATTTGAAATAATTACGAAAAAAAAACATTTCTACATATCCAAGGATAGGATGACCAAGTGGAAAAGGATAAAACACAGCAATTAAGAAGTAGTTTTAAAATTTATGCACATTAAATTTAAATTGGAAGTAAATATAATTAAATGTATATGAAATAAAATAAGAGTAAAAGTAATTACAGCATCGGCACTTACATTTTTTTCATGAAACAGAAGAGTTATAAAAGTCAGCAATAAAAATCGCTCGGAGACTTCTAGGGTTTTGAATCTTTTATAAAAATAATCTCGGGTTACGGTGTTTGTAGTCGAACACTTTCAAAACGGCTCGACAGACTTCTAAAAAAATTTGGTATGTGTACTTCGCATGTATGAGAGTATATTTTTTTGCTTGGAAGAGGGTTGCCACCTGTCTGAAAATCCAAATGTAATTGAACTTCACACAACTTATACGAAATATGAAAACCGGCGTTTCGGCAAAAAGGTTCATAGTTAAATTTTATTAGGGTTGCCACCTATTTAAAAGTTGAGGTAAATGAAACTGTACACAGGTTGTATGAAATAGTAAAAAATGGGTGCCAGACAGTTCGTTTTGGCGAGAAGAAAGTTCAAACATACACATACATATATTGGTAATGGTTGCCACTTATTTGAATAGTTGAATCTAGAATTAGACACATTTTATATGAAATATTAAAATTTAGCTGTCAAGTTCGTTTCGCTTAGTCAAAGGTTTATAGCTGGCTAAATTTTAGAGAAGGTTGCCAACTACTTGGAAATTCGAATTTAATTAAATTATGCACAACTTACAATGAAATAATAAACTATGGGTGTAAAATAGTTATTCTCGGCGTGGAGAAGGTTCATCATACCCATATTTTTGAGAGGGTTGCCACTTGTTTGCAGAAGTGGTTTTAGTAATTATGCACAAGTTATATAAAATTTAAAGAAATGGGCGTCAAACGATTCGTCTCGGCCAGAAAGTTCATTGCAAACTTTATGAGCATCGTCAACTCTTTGAAAAGTCTAACTAAATTGAATTATATACGAGTAATGTGAAATATAAAAGTATGACTATTCGATTAGCTTTGGAGAAGGCGTATAGCATGTAATGGGTTGCTACCTTATTGAAAAATCGAATATAACAAAACTAAACACAAGTTATATGAAGTAGTAAAATAAAGGTTTCAAACGGTTCATTTTGCTAAGGAAGCTTTATAGAAGGTTGCCACCTCATTGAAAAGGCAAACAAAAATATTTGAAATAGCAAAATTTGGATTTCAATTCGATTCACAAGGTGAAGGTTTATTGGCATAAATTGTAGAGGGTCGCCACCTCTTTAATCAAATTATAACAAGGACAAAGTTCTTACCTATATTTTTGAGAGTTTTGTCACCGGTTATAAGTGACACAGCGTTGCCAGAGTATATAAGAAAAAGACAATTAATAATTAACTAATAGATAATAAATAAAAGTGAACAATAAATAGGACCCCATCTATAGGGGTCTTCCAGTACTTTAATAAAAGTTCTTCTCAAAAGATGCTCCATTTTCTATTGCCTTAGATAACTTCATGGTAAAAAGAAGACAAAACAAGCTTTTTAAGAACGAATTTTAAAGACAATTGGGATATCGCTTTGAGGCTAAAATTCTCCAAAATAGATATAGGGTCAGTTCACGAATAATTTATTACTACAGCGAATACAAATATTATACTTTAAATTAAAAAAACAAAAAACATCAACTGATTTTTATTGATTAGTTTTATTAACTGAACAGATTTTTATTGATGACTTCTGTAAATAAAATTCTTGGATGGCTGTTATCATGGGACAAATAAAATAAAAATCAGAAGTAAATGTTATCTGTTAAGTAACTTTATCTGAAAGATGTCCTTCAGGCCCTCCATACGTTTATTTGATCGAAATCGGCCATAATGTGTAAAGGTGTCCTACTTTTTTGCCTGCGATTATTAAAAATATTTGGCAGACAGCTTTCAATTTTACTAGCTATGTAGTAGCATCTTTATAATTAAATCTGTTTTCATTACAACCCGTCTTTTTGAAGCTCCTTTATTTATTAAGCTATTCTTTTTCGATCGTTTTTAGTATGTTGGAAATGTTAGTTCTTATTTACAAATAAGAAGTTTTTCAATAGGGACGACACAAAAGTAGACCGATAGTGACAGCAAACGATGCCATATTTTTCCCCGCTCTTTTGACATTTCTCTTCAGTAAGGTTTGCCATTTCATCATGGAAAGATATACGATCCAACAACGAGTGGAAATAATTAAAATTTGCTACCGAAATTCGGAGTAAATGGCCTCAACTTTAAGAGCGCTACGTCCAATTTACGGTCGTTGTCATTTCTGGCTGAATGGCTTCGTCAATAAGCAAAATATTCGTTATTGGACAGGCAGCAATCCGCACGTACTCCATGAGCCAACATTGCATCCCGAAAAAAAATTACGCTTTGGTGCGGTTTATGGGCCGGCGGCGTCATTGCGCGGCACTTCTTCCGTGATGATCAAGACTGGCACGTTACTGTGAATGGGAATCCCTACCGCTTAATGATAACCCAAAGTCTTTGGCCCGAATTGGATGATATGGACGTAGACAATATGTGGTTCTAACAGGACGGCGCCACAAGCCAATCGATTTATTGAAAACCAAGTTTGGTGAACGAGTTATCTCACGAAATGGCCCAGTCAATTGGCCGCCTCGGTCGTGCGATTTGACGCCGTTAGTCTACGAGTATTTCCTGTGGAGCTACGTCAAGTCTATGGTCTATGCTGACAAGCCAGCGCCGATTGATGAACTTCGTACGAATATCGAACGTGAAATTGCAGCAGTATCAACCGATTTATGCTTGAAAACCGTCGAAAATTGGGTTCAGCGTCTGGACTTCTGCAAGCGTGCCCGGGGTGCCCATGCAAAAGAAATCGAGTTTCATACATAATGACATCGAATGTACCTACTTTTGTTTTTTTTTAAAAAAAACTTTTGTAGCGTTCCTATTGCAAAACCCGATATTTCCACATAGTTCAAACTTTCCCCGCTGGGACCTTTGATCCCAATTGGTTTTACATACAGTTAGTTTCACAATGTGCATGTTCATGTAAATGTATACCCCTTTATATCTATCTGTATACAAATCTACATAGCCATGTTTTATATGGGCGTCAATCAGTTGAAACCAAGTTATAGTGTACTGTATGAATGTAACCAACGTTGAATAAATGTTTGAACAACAACACAAATTGTAAGTTTCACTAGTGGGCAAATGAATATATTACGGTTGGGAAATGTAATGCTAGCAGTTGAACAAAAAATGTTATGAATGTATAAATGCATTTATAGTTAGCATCAATCCATTCCATTATTAGAACCTAACTAAGTGCACGCATATATGCGAATATATGGAATATTAAACCGAATACGCTAGACTCTGGTAACTAGAGTTTGTTGTTCTTTTAATATGAAATTGGAAATAGGCAAACTAGATTGCAGAAAAGAACATATTTAATGATGAACATTTCAAGCAAATATATTATGAAAGCTTTATTGAAGAAGAGCTCTTAGTGATTTTTCGCATTAACCCATTAACGACGTATGTTACATACATGTAACGCGAGCATACCGTTTGAATTTAGGCAAATAAAAAACAAAATTGAATTACACTTAAGTTTTTAGACATGAAAATGTCTTTGAGAGGAGTGCTTTAATCGTTTTGTGGCATTGGTAGATCAGTTTATCAAAACAAGTGGAATAAAGCAGTCGCGTTTACTTTCGTGTGTTCAGTGAAGCTCAAAAAAACACCAAATGGCAAACAGAAGGAGGTAAGTATTCGTTTTTTTTGAACTTGCGTAATTACAACTGTTAAGTTTTTTATATAGTGATGTTTTGTTAAATTCAGGCAATATTTTATGCTAAAAAGTTTTCGATTTTCATGCCTTAAATTTGAATAGCCAGGCATAAACTGAAGGCGTTACATATATGTAACATCAGTCTTAACACCGAAGAGTAGCGTATCACCGTTTGTATTACGTTGTGTTTGTTTTTATTCAAATTTTATTAGAGAATTGATGTCTGTACAAGATGCGATGCAATTTCTAGAATCATTAGATTCAGATGATGAGGATATTGTCAAACTGTTTTGTGAACCACCAGAGGAGAAGGAACTTTCGGGAGAAGACTCAGCTGATGAAGACGATGCTGGTCAATTACACAATTTACCACGAAAGCAACTAATGGCTCCATGTGAATTAGTTTGTCGGTCGGGAGACAATAATATACTCTCTGATAGACTTCCAGAAGAGGAATTCAGTGCGTTATTAACAGATGTTGTTAATAACTCGTACACAAATATAAACACTAGTCTTTTAGAATCCACACCCTCAACTACAATGCATAGTACTCCAGAAACTTCGAAAAAAGCAAAGTCCTTAGAGGATGTAAGTAGTCCACGTTCCCTTGCTAACCTGCAACCAACGCCATTCGCCTCTGAAGAGTCTGCGCCAAAAACACCGGAAAAAGAGGTAGTATTTATTGACATAACACCACAAAAGCTGGAAGTACGAGGCCCGAAAAGAGCAAATACATATATCCAGACCAAGCATTCCCCGTGCGAATAAGAAAATGAAAACAAGTGATATGGTGTGGCTTGATGCTGAAGAAGGAACAGGTGCTAGACTAGCATTTCCAGATGCTGACTACACTGATTGCTGTAATTTACGACCATATCAACAATTTGAAAAATTTTACAGCGAAGATGTTTTAGAACTTATTTGTGAAGAAACAAACAAATACGCTGTCTTAAATGATGTACCAAATCCAAATGTGACCGTAACTGAAATGAAAGTCGTAATAGGAGTTATGTTGGTCACTGGTTATACGTCCCGACCGACCAAAAGAGATTACTGGTCAAACGATAAAGATTTATTTTGCGCTATGGTGTCAGATGCAATAAGACGTGATAGGTTTGAACTAATACTTCGCTACCTTCATTTTGCTGATGCTGGTTGTTATTCTTCTGACGACAAAATCTGGAAATTGCGACCACTTACAGATGCTCTGAAAAAAAAGTTTTTGAAAAATTTCAAGCCAGAACCCGATTTATCATACGACGAGTCTATGGTGGAATACTATGGACGTCATGGATGCAAACAATTTATTCGTGGAAAGCCATAACGTTTTGGATATAAGATGTGGTGTTTAAACACACCTCTTGGCTACCTCATAAATTTCGAAATGTATCAAGGGAACAATCCGCGCACAAACCCAGAATATCCACCAAAATATGGAAAAAATGCTTCGCCATTATTTTCGATGATTGATGATTTCGATGATGATACAAAGCAACTTCCTTTCGCTTTTTATTTTGATAATTTATTCACCTCAATTGGAATGTTGCTTGGATTGAAACAACGTGGTTACTATGGTACCGGAACTCTTAGGGAAAATATGTTGCCAAAATTATGCCCATTACCTAACAAAAAAGATTTGAAAAAGAAAGAGCGTGGGTTTGTTGTGAATAAAAAAATTGAATGTGCTGACATTTATATTACTAAATGGGTCGATAATTCGGTAGTGACTATCGCTTCCACCATTTTTGGAAAAAATCCAATTAGCAAAGTGAGTAGGTATTCTAGAGTTGAGAAGAGAATAATTAATATACCTCGTCCGTATGCAGTCTCTCGAGACAATGCTAGTATGGGTGGAGTTGACAGAATGGACCAAAACGTAAATGCCTACCGCATCGGAGCCAGAGGAAAAAAATGATGGTTCTCAATTTTCACCTGGCTTATCGATGTTTCTGTTCAAAATGCTTGGCTGTTACACCGCAAATCCGGCTCAGCGCTCTCTCAACTTCAATTCCGTCGAGCTATAGCAGAACATTATTGTTTGACTCTGGGTGTACCAAAGCCACCGAGTGGTTTTCGAAACCCAAAAACTCGAGAAGAATCTCAATGTTCTCGTTATGATTGTTACAACCACTTCATTTCGGTTATACCAAATAACAAACGGCGCAGATGTCAAGGGAGTGGCTGCACCTCCAGCGTAACAACTTGTTGCGAAAAATGTAATGTGGGCTTATGTGTTAAGTGTTTCAAAAATTATCATTTTTTTTCTTTATAAACATTATATTTTTTGCCTTTTTGTCTTACATGAAATACATATATGTTGTCATTACAAGTGAACTTGAAATTTCGTTTATTATTAACTTTATTTTTATCGACATAGGCGAACTTTGAACTTTTTTCAAATTCAAATTTTTGTATCGTTTTATGTAGTACTTTGTAATATGAAATATTTTCCCTTTCCTTTTTGTTATTATAATAAAAATGACATCACTATCTTAAGAAAACCTCACTTGATTACTCAATTTTATTTCATATACCATATCCGGCCTGTTGTTACATGTATGCAACAGGTGGCCCCACCCACATCGGCGTAAGTTTCACTTTTTTTCACTTACACATGCCTTTCTATGCTCTATCCTAGCCTACTCTACAAATTTCAGATCTCTCCTTAGAAATTTAGGGTCTCGTCGTTAATGGGTTAATTGCAAACTTATGCTCTTTGAGCTATATAAGTACGACTGACTACCTGAACGTATGTTTATCATGTATCAGTACAGTTTTAATAGCGTATTGATCCATTTCTGTAGAAGTCTAATTTCTCAATTTTACAGGAGAGCGAACAACAGGTTTGTTTGGGTAAAACAGATTTTTTATGAGCTTTTAGCGGAAATTAATTATATTCCTATTGTGCTTTATCTTTAAAACTATTTTTTCTTTTCCAAGTCTTGCAATTTCCTTTTAAATTAGTTTTAAAAGAATTAAGCGCTTTTGTCAAACTAAATTTGGAGGAAAATGTCAACGGATATCCAATAAGAGCTTTAACCAAAATTAATTTGAACATAAATTTCGCACATTATATACATAGCAAAATAGCAGCCGAAATAATAAAATGTACCATTTCGATATTAAAAATGTGAACTACATACAGTGGCTCCAAGCCAAAGTCGGACACCGTAGAAATAAATGTTTCTTGCTAAAAATAATTCAATCACAGCAATTAAAAAGAAAATAAAATATTTTCTCAATTACTCATTTATTGCACTTCCAAAAAATATAAAAACAAAACATATGTATAAACTAATTCAGTATTATAAAATATTCTAATAAAACATCAAATGAAAGTAAATTCAATACACAGGCCAAGCTCGTACAATCAACAAGATTTTTGAAATATCGAAACATATTTTAAAATGTAATATTTTGTATGAAGACCTTTATTTTTATTAATTATTTAACCAATTTTTCGCAAAAACTAGGTTCGATTTTTTCTCATTCTTGTAATAAGATAGATCTCAAGTCATTCTTGCTTGAAACGGATTGCTGTCGAATTTTTGTGTTAATATAGTCCCATAAATTTTCGATAGGATTAATACCAGGACTTTGGAGTGGCGTTTCCAGCACATGGTGGCAACCAAGAACGCACTTTGTAGGCCTTGTGCTTTCGATCATTGTCTTGGTAGAAATACCAATCATCACCGGGATCCAATTTTTCAAGACTTTTTGGTAAGCCATTCTGGTTCATTATTCCTTCAACAAAATGCAAAAGTCCTGGTCCAGAAGCCGAAAATGAATCTCAAAGCATTACCGATACGCCGCCATGTTTGACAATTGGTCTCAGATTGGGCAGTTGTAGCTCCTCATTTGATTTCCTCCAAACATCTGGTTTTCCATCGGAGCGAAAAACATTAAATTTACTTTCGTCAGTAAACATAACGTTTGCTGATCAATGGCTTTTGTCGGGCTTTTCTACCATTTAGATCAGCCTCATGAAGTAGATTTCCGATAGTAGATGCGCTAGAATTCTTTTCCAACTCATTTTCAACTATAACAGCTAACTTTGGTGCACTAAGGAAAGGATTATCTTTGACTTTTCGCAACAGATATCGCTTATCTGAGTCGGTAGAAATCTTGTTGTGGGCAGGATTAGGCTTGTTTTTCACTTGTTTGTTGGTTTTGAAGCGCTTAATTATATTATTATGACTTCTCTCGACAATTTCAACAATTTCACGCACAGATTTTCCATCGTTGGAATGCTTAATAACCAACTTTCTCAATTCAATACTTGTTTGGCCTCTTTGTCTAGACATTTTTAAATCACAAACCGTAATTCCAACTGTGTATATTAAAAAAAAACCACCAGAGAATTCCCGTTTGTCTGTTAAACACTTTACGTGAAGTTGGTTGCAATTCTTCAACAGACTTGCATTTATTTAGTGGATAGTTGCAACCGTCCGAGTTTGGCTTGTGCATTGAATTTACTTTTATTTGATGTTGTATTAGAATACTTTATAATACTGAATTAATTTATATGTTTTGTTTTTATATTTTGGAAGTGCATTAAATGAGTAATTGAAACAATAATTTACCTTTCTTTTTGATTGCTTTGGTTGAAATATTTTTAGCAAGGAACATTTATTTCTGCGGTGTCCGACTTTGGCTTGGAGCCACTGTATATTATTTTCCTCAAGGCTCCAGGTATGTGTTTTTCACTCACTCTTGATAAAATCGCCTCTCATAGCAAGGCAATGAATGCATTGCTAAATCTTAAAATTTACGTGCAAAAGGGTAGCAAAATCTACATTTTTGAAATAAATATTTCTATGTATGTTATCTTTGAATATAAGGCAAAAATTGCATATTGGCTGAAGTTCATTAGAGTTTTTGCTTGAAAGAAGAGAGTGTCAAAACTCGTTTTTCGCTATTTACAAAACCTTCAATAATGGAATAATGATCCAATAAATAAATAAACTTCACAAAGTTTTTAAAACAATATAGAAATACAAATTAGAATGTGTATAAAAATAAATCAAATAAAGGTTAAACAAACAAGCTGAGGTTTCTTAAATCCAATATTGATTGTTCGGAATATTTTCTGAAATTTGGTTTCTGACAACGGGTTAGAGATTTTTATTTGTTAAGCTATCTATAAATTGTAGGGAGGTTGAGACCTAGCGGAAAATATAGTTTTGCGGCTGTTGTTACATAAAATATTTTCAGAAAACTAATTTAAAACACTTTTATTCTTTTGCCGTTAATTTCAAAGTAGTATACATATTGCCTTTTATTTCGGTTATAGAAGGAAGCCGTTTTTTTTTAACCCTGCTGTTAGGTTAAACAAAATTTACGATTCTTAGGTTAGAGGACCGTTTGGTCCATACTGCAGTTTTCATACAAAATAACAATTTAATCTTAGTCTTTATATTTAGTCTGGTTCAATACTTGCTAAATATTATTATTTTATTATTTACTCAACTCTGGTAAAACCCAGCACCAGTGGCCTGCTCTAAAAATGCTTCTAGTTCAGGAGCTCGAAAGCGAGGAATTTGTAGTTGCTGCAAGTCTAAGTCTGATGTAAAATGCTCCATTTGCAGTGCGTTTATTTGCAAAACCAAAAAAATTTAGACAGTATATATCACCGTTCCAAAGTTACAAAGAAAACAAAAAAAAATTGGACCAAATGGTCTTAACCTAACAGCAGGGTTAAAGTACACTTCATTTAAGTTTGGCAGTGTCTGACGACGTGAACTGTAATCGCCTATACAACAATAAGTTCGCAGTAGGTCTGTTTGTTGTTCGACACTAATTTTTCATTTGCATTTCAGTCCTCATTCTCCAAGTTCTTGAGCTCTTCTATCAAGAAGGCTATCCTTAATTTTTGGTAAATGTTTATTCAAATTTGCCTCCGATTTTTTTACTCTTTTTCGCTATCTATCTCTTGTTTAATATTTATTTTTTTTTAAAAAACTTTAGTTCAAAAAAAAAAAAACAGTAAAGACACTTGATTGAACATAGGATGAGTGAACATGGCAGAAGTTGATCACAAAATAGTTTTAAAATTAACCGAATCCCGTTAAAGTATCTGATGTTTCATATTGCCCATTCGACTTACTCTGCATTAGGTTGCTTTGTCAAAATTTGACCTAAGTTCTTTCGTCAAACGGAATTTGCAATTGTACTTTAAATTAAATAATTTTTCAATATTTATATTATCTGGCTTAAGTTGAATTTTATTTTTTCTTAACTCCTCAACTAACAATGCTATACCCCAGCGGATAAGACAGAAAGTGCCAGTTTTGAGATTTCTCTTTATGAAAAAAAGTTGGGAAATTTACTTATCTCGACTTAGGTTGATTTAGATACTTTGCATCATTTAGTAAGCGAACAATGACAATGCTAACAGTTATAATCATTAGTAGAAAATATAGTAGACTGCTGTTTTGAAACAAGAAACCCGAACATCGCGAAGAATACCCAACACAAGAAGCTTTTTACAAAACAATTGAGGAAACGCGTCATCATATTTCTTAAATCCACTTAAAGATGTGAAACTTTTTAAAAAATTTACAAATCACACCTAAATTGGCATCTCGACGTTGCTGCACAAGGGAAGTTACTAAGAATTTTACGCTGAGTCTAACTGCAGCTCACTTTTATGAAACGCTTTGACATGACAGCAATGCACTCGAATGTTTTCGATGCACGTCTTTTAGATATAAGTACTTGCTATAGAATTTTCTATGGCTTTGAAATGCCTATAAAAATTTCTTTGAGAAAGTTTTTTGTGACAATTCACATCCATCATACGTTAGTTAGACTTCTGGTATTTACCTAAAAGTTTCCCAATAAATTTCACTGTTAACAAAGTAGTTGAATTGTTCTATAATTTAATATAAACTGGAGCATATGTAAAAATTTTCCATATTTTACAGTCGTAAAATATCTAAACTTTCCTGTTTTATGACTTTATGCTAGCTATAAATGGGTATATAAAATTTATGTCATTCGAATTTCTTACAATGCCAAACTACATTTATTTTTTTGTCAGCAGTCGAATGATTTCCCATTGTTTTTTTTTCTTCTTTTGTGCCAAAGCAATGTCAAAATCTTCTTAAATAATTACTAATTTAACAAATTGAGAAGAATTACCATTACCACTCTCCAACCTCTGTAAGTCAATGGATGCAGAAAGAAAGATGAAACCAATGTGCAATGAAGCCGGGCGCAGAAAAGAATGAATAAAAACCAAAAGAAACTTTTCATCAAGATGACAATTTTACCGCTTACACATAGCTATACCTAAATACGTTCATTTATATTATATATGTATGTACAGGTGTGGTACGCTAATTATTACACCCTGATGGGTAAGTCTAAGAGGTATGAAATGGAATATATAGAGATTGCAAATAATGAAACAATTTCGATTTTGATTCACAAATTCATTCATTTATATCTTAACTTCATTTTGGAAATTAAAAATCTTATGAGTGAAGGAAAAGTTCAAAAATTTACACCACAATATACGGCATATTAAGTAAAAATATAAAATAAAAGCTTCATCAACCTGTCAACGTACCTGAAAGAAGAAGAGATAAATATTTAATAGATTTTTTAAAAATTTTGAAATATAAGTTTTATACTTACTCAATATTTAGTCGGACATTCAGATACCAGATCCTCGCACGTATCCTTCGGAATGTTCTGCCATTCCACCTCGATAACGGTCCGTAATTTTTGTACAGTCTTCCACTTTAGTGCCATAACTTTTTTTTTAATAATTGCCCAGAAGTTTTCGATTGGATTTAAAACTAGGCTTTGGGCAGGCAAGTTCATGACTTGTATACCCTGATCTTCGAACCACCGTTTTACTATTATCGACTTAAGGTATGGCGCGTTGTCTTTTTGGAAAACTGCTTTTGAATAAGTAGATAATGGCAAGATATTAAGATATGGTACGATATGTTTTGACAATAAATTCCGATAAGCTAAACAATTTAACTTGCCGTTTATTTGGACAATGAGCCCGAACCCGTGTGTGCTAAAATAACCCCATACCATAGCATTGCCGCCACCGAACTTCACCGTCTTTCTTAGGTACCTTGAGTCCAACTCTTTGTTAGAAGGACGTCGTACGTAAATTCTGCCATCAGGTTCACACAAATTGAACTTCGATTCGTCACTCCAAATTACAGAATTCCAAATGTATGGTGAAGAGTCAATATGGTTCTCCTGGCGAACTCGTATCGTTTTTTTTTTTTTTTGGTTGGCACGCGACACTTTCGGGTTTTTTCAAATTTTGGCATCCCCGGAGGTTGTTTTCTAAAAGTCTTTGTCTAATAATCCTACTTGTCAGATTAACACCATAATCCCGTTGCATTGCAGCTCTTATTTGTATTGAGGTCGCGAAAGGATAATTTAATGCTTGTCGTACAATTAAGGAATCTTTCCGTATCTTCTTTGTAGTTTTACTAGCCCTAGAACGTTCTATATTCGCCAAATGTTTATATTTTTCGAAATGTTTGATCACATTCTGGTTTTTTTTTGCGTGATTATCTTATGGATCGGGCAATCTTGCTAATATTCTTCTCTTTTTGAAACATGCTCCATATTTTGCGCCTCTCCCACCCCGTACAGCTTTTCTTGCAACCCATTGTATTTTAGTTTTTAGTTATCCACTTTAATCAACTTATTTGAAACTTTTAATAACAATAGAACGGGCTTTTAAAATTCGCATGAAGCAATAGGGTGTGCTAATAAAAATGGCATAGCAAAAGGCAGCACTGTCTTTAAAAAAAAAAAAAACTATTACAAAATTATAACTGCAAATGCAGAAGTTTTAAATGGCTAAGACTCATGAAGTAGGTAGCTTTTATAATAAATTACAAAAATTAATATATGTATCTAAAATACAAATAATAGCAGTACAGTTAATTTTAGTAAGGGTGTGCTAATTAGCGTGCCAGCACTGTATATAAATGCAAAGATGCAAAGATGCATTTATACATATATACTCTCCTATTTGCTTAGTGGTATATATAAAAAAAAAAAAAAGCATTGTAGCTGCACAGCAGCAGAGTTGAAAGCCATTCAAACCACTGCAATGCACACAACTAATTGGATAGCTAAGATGGGCTCAGTACATAGAAAAGCAAACTATCTACACGCATACGTACATAAGTACTAACACACTTACACTCATTGAATTGCATTTTCTTAGCCTTCTGCTTGCAGTACAGGCATAAATATGTCGATCACTTTTAACATGCATACTTTATATGTATGTATGTATGTATGCAGTTATATTTGTTTGTGTACGCTTATACCATCTCTGCTCTGTTAACCACAGCTTGTCTATGGTGACATTAAGAATTTTTCAAAGTTTTCTTAGCTCTGAAGATAGTTAGTTGGCTGCTTGGCATCACTGGACGTAGAGACAGACAACTGTCACCATGGCGGCTGGGAAAAGCCCACGGAAAAAAAATAAAAAATAAATAAAATAAATCAACGGAAGTCATTTAAAATTATGCAGTTGAGATACGAAAAGTTTGCCAATAAAATATTAAGTCGCTGCAATGGATGACAGTGAAAACAGATTTAGACACCACATAACATAATAGATATATGTATGTACATAGCTAAGTTACAAGCTCATTTATTAGTTGCATAGCTGGATGTTCGAGTAAAAATTATATATATTAATCCATTAACCCTTTAGTATGAACTAGAATTTACCCATGGCTTCACTCGCACTGCTTTGGGTTTAACGTTATGCTTCCTTACCATAGCGCCATAGCACTGAATTTTCAAGTCTCTCTTCACGTAAGGTGTCTATATGCCATTTCTTTGTTAAAAACTGGAATATGCCAGTGTCATTTGGAGACCTTTTATGATGCCTGTCAAGTCAATGGAATTGAAAGTGTCAAAAAATGTGTCAATGGTTTCTTCTCTATATTTCCCTTGTTTTCATGACCTCAATCACTATATTTCTCAGCAAGCTGCTCGGCGTTCTTCACTATGCATACTATAATTTTTGTTGTTGAAATTATAAAATGAAAATCCATTTTATTGAATTTTTCTGCATTGCTCAATGTGGGTACGAAAAATCGAGCGGTCAGCAAGGAAATGAAATTAAAAACGAAATGGCGACTAAAATTAATACAGGAAGCAAATTTTATTTATTTCAAAATAAATTCTCACTTTTAATGTAAAACGAAAATAAATCAAACGAAACTCACAAATAAAATGCAGTAGCCGAAAAACGCCCGGAATATGCGACCAGACACGAGGCAATAATTTTCCACCATGACAACGCTCGGCCCTATGTTGCTATTTCGGTTATGAACTATTCGGAAAACAGTGGATGGGAAGTTATACCCCACCCGCCTTATTGCCCATAGCTTGCTCCTACCATTTGTTTCGATCTATGCAGAACGCCCTCACTGGAATACGGTTCACATCAGAGCAGGATATCAAAAATTGGCTTTTGGGATGGGATCCACAAATTGCCGGAAAGATGGGAAAAAGCCATAGCTTCAGATCGACAATACTTTGAATAATAATAAATTGTACATGGTTTTCTTAAATAAACGTTTAAATTTTGGAAAACGCCCGCACGAATTAAGTTATAGACCCAATAAAACCCGAACTACGACGCGAAGGATTGTGCAGTGTTACAAATTAAAAAAAAAATTATATCCGGAAAAAGGTATCATATGAAAATGTTACTAAAGGGTGGTTAAATTTTAAGGGCCGATGTTGATTTTGAATAAAACACAAATTATTTTGAAAATTATTGTAATTTCTTTCTATTATGATAATATGAGGTATGGTTCAATTATGTGTGGAACAAAATATCGGCCAAATGTCCGCCGCGACCTCGGCGGCACACCTCCATCCGATGGTCCAAATTTTCGATGACGCTGAGGCATAATTGAGTTTCTATGCCGTTAATGTGCCGAATTATCTCATCCTTTAGCTCTTGAATTGTTGCTGGCTTATCGACGTACACATTTTCTTTCAAATAACCCCAAAGAAAGTAGTCCAACGGTGTCAAATCACATGATCTTTGTGGCCAATTAACATCGCCACCACGTGAGATATCACGGCCATTGAATTTGTCGCGCAAACGAGCCATTGTTTCGTTGGCTGTGTGGAAAGTGGCACCATCCTGTTGGAACCACATATCGTCCACATTCATATGTTCCAATTCGGGCCATAAAAAGTTCGTTATCATCTCACGATAGCGAACACCATTCATAGTAACTGCCTGACCGGCCTCATTTTGGAAAAAATACGGCCCGATGATGCCGCCAGCCTATAAATCGCACCAAACAGTCACTCTTTGTGGGTGCATTGGGTTTTCGACAATCACTCTTCGATTATCATTCGCCCAAATGCGGCAATTCTGCTTATTGACGAATCCACTGGGGTGAAAATGTGCCCCATCACTGAAGATGATATGCACGATATGCATTTTGATTTGAACGCCCATTTTCATAATAAGCCTGAATAACTTTAACACGTTGCTCGATTGTGTATCTTTCCATGTTCAAATTGAGTTAGTCTGAAATTAAGAAATGTCAAATGAAATGCAGAAAAAACTTGACGTTAAGGTGTGGTTCACATTCAACATCGGCCCTTAAAATTTAACCACCCTTTACAAGGTAAAGTAGGTAAGATACCTACGTACCAAATTTCAAGCAAATCGAACCATAGATACGATTTTTTCGAATACATGAGACCCGGTACACTTCTCCGAAATTGGTTTGGTGGTTCTTAAGTTATAAAGTGGCAATCCAAATGCAATATCGAGCCATTAATATTATTTTTAGAAATATCTCGACCGCAGCGCCTAACCGCCTAGCGGTAATTTTTTTCATACAAACACTACTCGGGTCATGGTTAACGTACCAGCAAAATATTAACCAAAGAATTTCAGCATTTCTCACGTGATGTCATGACCAACGAAACAAATTTCAAGCAAATCGAACTAAAGATACTATGTTTTGGAATAGATCGGCCCCGTTCAACTTCCCGGAGAAAAGAGGTATCCAAAAAACCATCTACATGTATGCCCTAATATACTGTAACATTTTCATCGAAACCGATTTGGTGGTTCTTGAGTTATAAAGTGACAATCTATTATTTACCGGCCTATTCTATACCAGACAAGGTGTAGTCAGTAGCGACGTGTTTGTTGTAATTTTGACAATATCGGTACGCATATTTCCAATGATGCATATTTTCATTTCAAATATAGGGTGCTTTTTTAAGATGTGTGATTTTCAATGATGCAATACTTTTTTCGCAATTGGTCTTTTTATCAGCTGTTACTTGATTTATACTCAGTTTGGTTTGCCATTTCATATTAAACAGACTGACTTCGGAACAATGTTTGACAATCATGGTAATTTATTACCAAAATAATGGTTCGGTTCGCATAGAAGCACCCGTTATAAGGAAAATAGTGATAAAATACTCAATTTCTATACATCGTCGTAAAAGTTTGTGTAGGTAACCTGGTTTCTGACATTTATTTTTTATTGTGAACTTTCGTGTTAATTATTCATCAAATAAATTGGGAATTTTCATAATTGAGTAAGTAATAGATTGTTAGATATATAGCGCGAATTTCCTAATACTAATAGTCCTTGTTTTTTTTGTTTTAATACAAGCGACTACAATCAGGAAGGAGAGACATTATATCCAGCGTATCCAGAAAATAATTACAATTTTGAGACACCGTTTTTTGGCTGTACACTAAGGTGGGAATAGGAAACTTAGCATTTGCAAAATAAGAAAATTCACTATCATCTTTTTCTCCAAGATTCTAAGGTGCTTGCCGCATTAACTTCAGCCTTTTCGTTGCAGGGAGAAACTACTTATATTTTTAAATTTTTAATAATTTTTTTTAATATAACCGTAGATCCGCAGAATTTTAATCATTTCCTTTATTCTGTTAACAGCAAACTTATAACAAGGGCAGTGCGAGTTTGTTAACATTAACCAGCATATTGATGGCATTGAATCCAAATTGGACCTCTTGAATTATTATTTCGACTTCTGATGGCTGAGCTGAACGGCCAGAGATGACCGACGCTAGTGGTGATTTCATTTTTGACAATCACTGCAAAAGCTGTATGTAAAATAAATACATATTACCCACGCATCCGTAAATAAGGTTTTTCAACCATCATTTTTCATACTTGCAGGCGATTTTCCATCTAGAAAGTTGACTTGGGGAGATATGAATGTGAATTCTATCGAGGGAGGTGGCTTTTTAATTTGCTGTCAAAGCATTGGAAACATAATTTTCGAATCGTAAAAGGGCATCCTAGACCCTTGGCCTTCTTTTGCAATGATTCCCTTTAATACTTTGCTTCAGCTAAGCAGAAAGGCAATCGATCTTTATCCGGAAACCATTGTTGGGCATACCTACTATGGCGTATTCCAACATTTGTATTAATCGACCTCAAAATCTGAGGTAAACGTTTATATTGAACGATTATGAAAAACTAGGAAAAAATTAAAAAATATCGAATCTTTTTAAGAAGTGAATAAAAAAAGGCCATGTAGTATCCCTATTTTCTATTACTTTTAAATGCAGCTACGTGCACCATTGGTTATCAAAATTTTGTTGGCTTAAATTTTTTATGAAATACTTGTAACGGGTATTCTGGTAAATTTGTAACAAGGAAAAGTACAGCTGATTGGTGATATATGTTGCTATCTTCTTTCCAATACCTCTTTTTGGTACACTTCCCTAACACAAAGGACTGAAAGTGTGTTTTATTATATGACTTTAATTCCGCTTTGATTTTCATATTTCAAAATATGTATTTATGAAACTAGCTTGTTACCTCCTTACTGGCAGGTAAAATTTGTGTGACTTTTGTCACAGTATCAATAATTCAGAATATCAACGTTTCGAATTTGTAACCCAAGTGATCAATTGTAACTGTGGTGACTATTGTAAACACATCAGAATAGCTCGATTAGCGCCATTGTGGTAAATTCTTTCAAACCAAACCTGAATTCTATCGCATAACCGTTAATTGGGGACTTTTCCGCGATCACATTTGATCAATTTTTTGTGATTTTTATATACTCAATCAAGTTTGATCGCTATTTTTAAACTTTTTTTTAATAAAATTTGAACGATATTTTGTAATTTTTTTATTTCTTTGGTCAAAAATAATCGTTATTCATGGACCTAAATTTTTGGCGATCATAAATCCTATTATTGTTGTTGTTGTCGCAACAAAATCGAAAAGTTTTGAATCCGAGAATAACGACTATTTTATTAGAAAAATAAAAATCACAAAATAAACATTAAATCATGGATTTTTCAATAAAACTTATAACCGTTATGCGAGCTGTAAAGAACATTTTTATTGAAATATCTGTCGAAGCCTTTAACCCTGCTGTTAGGTTAAAAAAAACTTACGAATCTTAGGTTAGAGGACCATTTGGTCCATACTGCAGTTTTCATACAAAATAACAATTTAATCTTAGTCTTTATATTTAGTTTGGTTCAATACTTGCTAAATATTATTATTTTATTATTTACTCAACTCTGGTAAAACCCAGCACCAGTGGCCTGCTCTAAAAATGCTTCTAGTTCAGGAGCTCGAAAGCGAGGAATTTGTATGTAGTTGCTGCAAGTCTAAGTCTGATATAAAATGCTCCATTTGCAGTGCGTTTATTTGCAAAACCAACCGAAAAACATTTTTTTGCTCATCATGTAGTGCCAAAAAATATCGAAGAAACTAATAAATACTTATTTTTGGAAAATTAATGTAAAGAAAATCAAAGAAAATATACTATGGACCAAATGGTCCCTTAACCTAAGATTCGTAATTTTCAATTTATCTTAGTCCAGTTTTAAGTCAGAGAATTAAATTTTCGCACATAATATTGTTTTATAAAAAGACCACCTGAGCTGAAAAAATTAGACAGTATATATCACCGTTCCAAAGTTACAAAGAAAACAAAACAAAAATTGGACCAAATGGTCTTAACCTAACAGCAGGGGTAAGGCAATTTATTTTTGAGTTGTAATTTTTACATGATAAAAATAAATAAATTCCTCAGAATATATCAAAAAAATCGAAATATGTATTTGTTTTGTAATTAGGCAGCTTAAATTTTTTGTATTCTACTTTACTTAAGCATCAAGTTGAAAGGCCATAATTTAATAGATTTCTGAAAGAATTTTAAGCTAATGCAGAATGTTTCATAAAAAGTCAATCATAACTTTTGTAAGATACATTTTTGTCTGTTTATAAACTATGCTTAAACTCAAAATTTTGTGAAAACTTATAAAAAAAATGCATGCATATTTTAACCTATTCAAATGATTATTTTCAAGTGCCCCAGCAGAGGGTTAAAAACTTTACAAAACATCTGTGTGTGTATTATCCATGTACTGACATAAAGCAGAGTGCCACTGTCACTACTGCTTTTATTTATTTCACTTTTCCCCATTCACCCCTTGCTTTCTGTGCCACAATGAATCTTCTTTATATTTCGTACAGCGTATAACATACGGCTGCAATTTCGTTACTTTTAGTGCTAAGTGCATTCTCGAAATGGCCATTGTGACAGTTTACTGTTATAATTTACTACATATAAACTGCATTGCATTCTGTAGTGGTAAACCAATATTTTTTTTTTTTTTTTTTTTTCATTGGCTATTGCCTTTCTTGGCTTGCGTTTTGGTGTCTTTGAATGAGTCACCACCGCATTAGGAGATACTTATTTTTCAATTATTTCGCCTGTCATTTTGCCAAAAGTTATACACCCTATGCACACCTTTGACTTATAAAGTATATAAATAAGTGTTTGAGCAAAAAAAAGAAAATGGAAAGCATGGAATTTTTTAATCCTTGCAATGTCTTGCCCAAAATACAAGTGCCTGGCAAGAGTGTGTCAATTTATAATTTATCATTTCTGATATTGCGTGCTTATTTGTATGTGTTTGTAGTAAAGATGCTAAGATCTAAAAAAAAAAAATAAATAGAGCGCAATTTGTCGACACTTATTAGACTTCAGTCAGTTGTGTGCATTTTTTTTTTTTTTTGAAAAATGAGATTTTTCTGCATGTGGAATATACTCGAAGGACTATACTTATAGAGCGATAATTTATTTCCGATTGAAAAATTTTCTCCGTGAAATTAACATCTCTCAGGCGATCCATTCTACTTAGAGTCAATTATTACATAAAAACGATTGTTTTTGGAAATATTTTTATATCATATATATATTTATCATATTATTATTAAGATATCGTACTGCCTACCTTATGGAACGATTTTTGTAAATAAACCAATCAGAAAATTGCTCCTCTTCGGATAGAAGAAAATTTTTTTTCTGTCTGAAATGTCGTAGTTTGCTTTTCAATTCCCGATAGTTTTCCCCGATTGCGTAAAGGCTTCTTAGAAATGGATAGAACCCACTTTAAATATTTCTACAAAAATTCGACCAACTGTGAATTATTGTTGTGCCATAGTGAAATATTTTTTTAATATAGATAAATAACTAATGAATCTTGTAATTTTAAAACAACTTATAAAATTTATGAAATATTTATTTGAATGAGTCTGACTGTTGGCCCACTACTGAAAAATCACTTAGTTTAAACCCAAAGGCAAATTTTAGACAAGCTAAGAAAATTCCTAACCAGATATTTTTATAAAATATAATAACATACAATACGCTTTCACTTTTTTAAAAATCTCGTTGATATTCGCGACTTTGACTGCGTTCATTACAGCTTTTATACATGTAGTTACAGTCAATTTTAGAAAATGAAAATGCGGCTGCCAAGAATTTAAAAACAATGCCCCGTAGTCACCGCTAAAATGATGTACGAGGCCTTTAGTCATTATGATCTTTTTGACATAATTTTCAATCGGTTTTTTTACTAAACCAAAAATAGCTGTAACTGACTTGATAGTACACTTCAACTCGACTATGAATAAGGAGCATTATTTTCACCAGCACAAAGCTTACTAGATTTGAACTATGTCAAACCATAAATACAGACTTTCTGAAAATCTATTTCGGTATGGAGGGAATGGATTTTCATACATTTTTTTGAAAACATAGTATACATCTCGCAGTAAAGCCGATAACACTCCTCCTTGCGGTGTGACTCTTTCCATGAATTTGTTTCATAGAAGAGTACCCCAGCTCTGCTTTAAATAACTTTTTCCATGAGAAAGGTCCCGATGAACGCAGTCATGGTATCACGGAGCCTCAACCCTGGTAGCGAGAAATAAACTGCCTTTGAACTGATGCTGTTAAATGCACCATCTATATGTAAGGAAAACCGCTAGTAAGTAATTGTTGTAGTGCAACGATTTTTCAATGTTAGAGATAAGGCTGTGAAGGGCAGTTTCCACTATCTCAACCTTAGAGTATACATGCCAACCAGAAATTTGCCCTACAAGATTCCACGAAAACCATGTGCACCGCTAAGATGTGGCAATTGATAGACATTAATGATATTCGTTAATACATAGTATTTAAGTCGATTATTTCCATTGCTCAAGCCACAAGCCCATTTTTTGATGACCCAGGGTTCTTGTATGAGCAAAATCTCCTTTTCTCTTTGAGATTGAGCGAGACGTAGGAACAGTGCGACTGAGGCCACTTTACTGTGGTGGAGATTTATTTGTAAGATACCCACCTATGGGTATCTTTGATTGCATATGGGATTGATCGCCGTCATGCTCTTCTGACAGCTTTGAAATATTCTCCTCTTCATCTGCACTCGAGAATTTCAGAGATTTTAGATCATCATCAACGGAAATGCGCTCAAATACCTCGCCCATAGCACTTTCTGTTGCTCACGCAGTGGCTCTTACTGAGTCTGAGCGGGAGATCGCTTCGACATGCCTCGTCGGTATAGGTAGAGAGTTGCGGTTTGAAAGCCATAGTTTATCCTTCAATTTAGTACTCAAAGGCGTTTGCCTTTGGCCCAACCTTCCCGTCGTAGGTATGGAGCTCTGGATTACCCAGTCTTATTGAAACCATAACCTCTTCTGGATCGCCGTAGAAGTCACAAATTCACACCCTGGACTAGTGACGGTTGGGAATTTCCGGGCCGCAGCTCTCCAACCAACTGCTAATGACCACCTTGTAAAGCTGCGCCGACCTTTCGTCAGCCCACTTCACCGTCTTCACGCTCCAGTGTCATCCGGCATCCGAGCAGTTTGGTGGAAGTCCCATGTTCTCCCGTAGTACCTCCCGAAAGATCGTTCATAGCTTCCTGTTTACCAAGTCCCAGTGTTGCTTAGAAATATCACCAGTATGGACAGACCACCCTAGCGTTACTTTTGCCACGTCGGCGAATGTTTCAAGATCGTTATAAAAGTGAAAGCTTCCTCCTTTTTCTATACGGATAACGCATCTTTCTTTGAGCATTTCTGCTTTTGCAGACCCACCGTAATATGGAAGTTTTTGGTATTCCTCTACTACACGATTCCGAGAGGGGACTAATCATAAAAAACTTACTTCATAAATTTTACTGATTACTATCTATGTTAAAGATAAAGTATCATTAAATCATTTTTAGCATACTACTTAAATTTCACCAGCACATTAAAGTAACTCGCCTTGAACGATTCCACGGTGTTATTCCCCAAAGCACAATTTTCTCAATTTTACTAAATATATCGAAAGCCATTTTCACCACCAAGCCAGCGGTAACCACAAATTTGCTACCACCAAACAGCGATACCCTCTAGTTATTGCCTACCCAGTAGAGAAATAAATTTTTGGTGGTAAATTTGTTTGGTATAATACTGAAAAAAAAGTGCGCTGGAAAGACAGTTGAAAATAGAGAGTTGAAAAATTGCAAAATTAACGTTGTATATAATTTCAATATATTCAGTGGAAGGATAATGTTATCCCCAATCATTTTAAAGCTATTTTACATAGTAAAGTTTTTTTGTAATCTCGCCACATATAATAATAATATTGCGGTTATTTCATATCGTTCGATGTATGATCGCCAATTTAGAAACCAGCAGTTTCATGCAGACTCAAAAAAGAAGATGATTTTTGTCAGTAGCTTTTTCTTTGCCGACGGTGACTGCTATTTGAAAAGAGTTTGTCTATGTATTTTGGATATCACGTAAGTACGTCGGACGACTCTGGTATGGCGGCCCGGCTACACAATCAAAATGAAATTCTATCCCGTGTTCCAGTCCTGAGTGCAGACGTGTGCAAACAAATTATTGGGTGTTTTTTTAGTAAGTAAAGGAAACAAATATTGCTGATTTTGGCTTGAAGAAATTAAATCTGATCAGAAAGTGAAGGTTTTTTTCTGAAAGTGATTATGAATTGAAACCGGATGAAAAATAATCTGAAGCTTGGAGCCGATACCCTAATTACACAATAACCTGGGAATAATGTAGCTGCACGAGTTAAAAAACAACATCGGAGTGCTTCGGCGTATTGAGAGCATTTGGATTTATTATATTCGAATCAGAGAATTGTTTGTGCACACCCTCTCACACCGTAACCAATCGGGTGTAATTAAAGGCTCTATTAAATTTCCATCTGCCAGTTAAAATCTTATAAATATATGAAATAGGAATTGATCTATTTTAGAAATACGGTGTCCAGATAAATATTTATAACTTTAGTAACAGCTTGAGGTTTGGTGATAGAATAATTCACGCAGAAAGAATAGCTATAGGAAAAAATTTCTTATGCAATTGGGATATTCACTAACCCGGAAGTTATGAGTATGGGTCTGCGCGTGGTTACAAAGTGGTGCATTAATGAGGATCTCTACATGAACCTGCAAAAGGCCATTATCGTATCCTTTACTGGAAAGTATAAACTGAGCTCACTTGCAATAGGGGAGACGGTGCTTGAACATTCTCTGAAGGCAAACACCCAGCAAGCATACTCGATAGAGGACTTCTAATCTAGGCTTCTGTAGTCTGGTGGCAAAAAATCATTGGATCTATTAGAACTGGCGTTTATGAAAGCAGTTGTGCTTGGCTAGGCACTTGAAGGTAACAATATTGTCTGGTTCGAAAGCAGTCTTAATAAGACCTTCACCAGATTATGACGTTAGCGCGGTAATCTCAATAGGATAAATTACTGAGTGGATAGACTCAGAGCGGATTAAGTAATAGGGAACTGCTGGGTGGCTCTGAAAGGCGAAGCTTTTCAGCTATCTCTTCGGCCGGGTCACAACATCGCTTGGCGGGTCTGATATCAGGCTTCTTGCTTGTTACCCAACCGATCACAATCAATTGCATTTCCACAAGCATCGGCTGGGTCTGTCCACTGAAACAAAATGTCGGCAAAGTCTAACGGATGATGAGACAGCGCATCTTTTGTACATCTCGGGGCGTGGTCAGACATAAACTGAGGTACTTCAGTTCAGGCAGGATTGATTCCCAAAATGCCTTCGAAAGACCTTCTAGCGTTCAGTTGGCAAGCTGCAGTCATCCTTGGAAATCAGGGTTCTAATGTTGTAGGAATACAAAACAACTTTCTGGTTGCAGGTCATCTTCATTTCTCTTTTAACCTCCGGCCGAAATTTGAACACGGGGCAGTTCGATTACAAGCGTTCCACCCTCGGCTACAATGGTCTGTCTATTGTTATACAATTTTAATTAAATTAAGAACGTTATATGCAACTAGAGCTATGCTAGTAGATGTCACACAACGAGATATGGCTTAAAATAACTAATAATAATAATAATAGTAAACCCAACGGTTGCCCACCTCCCTCCCTACAGACATGAGGGACGCAGTCCACATGACAACGATTTATTTATTTTATTAATGAAGTAGTTGCCAAATTTCTAAATGAAATATTAAAAGTGGAAGAAGTTACTTACGCGACACTTTCTTCCATGTGGCTTTAATTAAAAACTAAGTGGATTTTCCGGCGGGGTATTATAATTTCGTATATTAAAATAGTTGTGTTAGTATTATAAGGAGCATCCCTACAAGACATTGCTGAGCAGTTTAGAAAAAAAAATCTAACACACTCATAATTTTTTGTATGATGAGTTGTCTTGTTATGTCGAGCAAAGTATATGTATATATTTTACGCTTATATCAAATTGCCATTAGTACAAAAGAGATAAACAAACAAGGGAAAAGTACTCATTTATTTCCCATGTCCTTAACAAAACTGAGTACTTTGCTAAGCACTGTTGTAATTAGTCATAATGATTAATATGAGAACTCATATGATATTCAGCTGTCTTACAGGGATGTTAGTATCTCACACACATTCACACGTACACACTTTCGCTTACTCACACCAAACCAGATACACTCTCTCGTCTATGATGTTGCTCATTTAAACACGTCCCTATGTACATAAATAGTTAGTATATCGGTTTGTGTGATGACATCGTTGCGACATTGTTAATGGCATCACGTAAATGTTTTACACATCGAAAACGGTGACATGCAACTCAGCTGTGGCTGAAGTTCTTTTTTTTTTTTTTACAGCACGGTTGTAAAAATCCCATACATAACTCACGCCACTTTCAACGGTTTAACTTAACTCTGAGTTCTTGTAAAATATGATACCTATACATTTTATGTGTATCGTTGTTGCTCGTTGCTAGGAGAGGAAGTGCGCAATTTTGCAAATTACTTTCGGCTTACCGCGAAAATTGATCTCTATAAAGCATTAAAAACATAAAACTCAAATGTGGAGAATTTGTAGAGGGTACGTTCTTCTTCTTGGCTTAACACAGTTTTTGAAATACATGAATATACTTGATTTTTTAAAGACTTTGCGTAGATATGTGGCAGGGAGAGAGCAAAAAGAGTGTGTAAGAAAGTTTCAATGAGAAGATGCATTTTGAACATTATATTTCATTTAACAGAATGAACGCTAATTTTTTACGGAAAATTTTCTTTAAAAAATCAAATAATGTTTTTTTTTTATAAAATTATAACTTTTCTTGAACAGTTGTAAAGAAAATGTTTATGAATTGTTTAATATAAAATTTGATGTTAGCCAGTCATTAAGTTTTGTTGTCGATGTTATCCCTTATCGAGGCCACAAAATGTTTCTGCTATGATTCTCCAAACCAAGGTTTTTTTTGTTTACAAATGATCTATGATCTAGTTGATTTTTACAAGGCGAGTAAACGCATACTCATATTTTGAAATGAAAACAGATAACTCCAAATAATTCTTTAATAAAAAATGGCATAGTTCATTGCCAGAATGAAGTTTGAGGCATCAGACTTCAACAAATATTTCGCACTATTTTTAAATTTTTTTTGATGCAGAAAAGTTAAAAATATTCGATCTTTTTTTATTTCTGATATCCCCCCTTTTCAAAACTTCCCTTCCAGGGGAATCTGTGCACAGAGTTTCATTGAGTACAGACGAGCGAACAGACAGACAGACATCCGACCGATCTATCTTTCCACTCTAAACATTTTGGTAAGTTTGTCGAAATCTATATCCATTTTAAACAACCGTTATGTGAACTAAAATTATAAGACTTTGCGCACTCCTGCGCTCGAGTATGCGAATTGGCGATTACGTCACTCCTTCGTAGTGGGACAGAAAAACCTTGATCGATTCAGATAAAAATCTGCAACGCTTTTGATTTTATATTAAAACTAGAAAAACCCGACAGATCAACGTCTGTTCTGCCTACATTTATTTATAAATTGTCCTTTGTTTATGTAACCTGAAAACGCATTACTGTTTCTGTCACATATAACCTCTGAAAAAACCTTGTCCTCGCCGAGACGAACAGTTTGTATATTTTATTCTAAAATTTTATATTCTCGTGAATAATTAAATTAAATTTGACCTTAAAAAAAGTGGCAACCTATTTCAGAATATACCTATTGGCTTTGATTTGACATCCAAATTTTCTATCAGGTGGCAACCTTCTACATGCTATAAGCCTTCTCCTCAGCAAATCGAACCGTTTAACCTCATATTTTATTATTTAATATAACTAGCGTGTAATTTTATGAAATTAGACTTTAAAATCAGGCGGCAACCGTTTACATAATATAAGTCTTGTCCTCCGCGAACGTTTGTCATTCATATTTGCACATTCCATAAAACTCGTGTACAATTTGATTTAGTTCGACTTTTCAAACATGTGGAAACCCTCTCCAAAATATGGTTGTGGGTCTTCGTGACGCCGTAAGATACCAATATTGAGGTACCGTAAGATACCAATATTTTAATATTTCGTATGACCTGTGTATAATTTAAAGAAATTCAACTTTTGAAACAGGTGGCAACTCTCGTCCTAGCATAAAATATATTTGCTTTACAAACTATATTCACAACTACAAAATATGCAGACAAAATTGCATGAAAAACAGTTGAGCCGTTTCAGAGGAGTTTTTAAAAATCAATTCTGCCCGATTACAAAAATTAAATAAAATCGTTTACAGTAATAATAAAAAGACTGTGCATACTCGAAAAAGATGCAACTTTTTCAGAATATCAAAGCATTTTATTGGCAAATATTTACCTTTATCTTGCCCTACAGCTTCCTCCGTTTACGAATCAGCGTCTTTATATAGGGTCTTGCAAAAGGGACGCACAAAAGTAGACCGATAGTGACAGCAAACGACGCCCTATTTTTGCCACTCTTTTGACATTTCTCTTCAGTAAGGTTTGCCATTTCATCATGGAAAGATATGCGATCCAACAACGAGTCGAAATTATTAAAATTTACTACCGAAACTCGAAGTCAATGGCCTCAACTTTAAGAGCGCTACGTCCAATTTATGGTCGTAGTCATTTCTGGCTGAATAGTTTCGTCAATAAGTAAAATATGAGTTATTGGACAGGCAGCAATTAGCAATCCAGACTTAATACATGAGTCAACATTGCATCCCGAAAAAATTAGGGTTTGGTGCGGTTTATGGGCCGGCGGCGTCATTGGGCCGTACTTCTTCCGTGATGATCAAGACCGGTACGTTACTGTGAATGGGAATCACTACCGCTTAATGATAACCGAATATTTTTGGGCCGAGTTGGATGCTATGGATTTGGACAATATGAGGTTCCAACAGGACGGCGCCACAAGCTACACAGCGAATGTCACAATCGATTTATTGAAAACCAAGTTTGATGAACGTGCTATCTCCCGAAATGGCCCAGTCCATGGGCCGCCTCGGTCGTGCGATTCGACGCCGTTAGACTATTTTCTGTGGGGCTACGCCAAGTTTATGGTCTATGCCGACAAACCAGCGACGATTGATGAACTTCGTACGAATATCGAACATGAAATTGCAGCAGTATCGGCCGATTTATGCTTGAAAACCGTCGAAAATTGGGTTCAGCCTCTGGACTTATGCAAGCGTGCCCGTGGTGCCCATGCAAAAGAAATCGAGTTCCATACATAGTGGCATCGAATGTACTTTCACTGGTTAAAAGAATTTAATTCATATCCCAAACCGTTTTTGTTTTATTTGAAAAAACGTTTGTAGCCTTCCTATTGAAAAACCTTTTATGCGTCAACATAATCACTACATTGTACATTTCTTCTTCTCAAAAATAGCTGGTCCAAAACAGCCAGTAGCCTTTTTTATGTTTCGTATGGACACTTTAATTTAATAATATGAAAATGATCGACCCGAAATAATAACCCATCGACCTATGAAAAAGGGGTCAACATTTAAATAAAAGTATTCAAACTAAATATTTTAAGTTCCGACAGGTATAGAATAAAGCATCACTGAAAGCTACTGAGTCGCTGCTAGTGATTAGCGCGACGTTCTGGTGTTTGCTCGCGACGTTCCGGTATTTGCTCAGTGAAATTTTGACGCTGGGATGTACTACCCACATCTGTGGAATGCTGGGTTAAGAAATGAATACCAACATGTCATTGGAATTCCATTCACTTCACTAACATTTGAGATTTTTCCTAGTAATATAGATTGATTTTGTTTTTAAATAATTAATGTTCATAAACCCATATCGCGACATACGAAGAAAAAAACTTTTGCGAGTGGAAGTTTGATGTGAACAGTTATGTCGAGAAAATTATCTGCAAATTTTTTACATTTTGCAGCTAAATTGCATTTTTTGCATATTTGGCCCTTAAAAGTTTTAGAATTTAAAACCCGTTTATATTTTTGTTTTCTTTTTTAATTCTATAAGTCTAAAGCTGACGAAAAATTATGAGGAGTTTGCTAAAAAGTATTAGACTTGGAATCATTTTTCATCATATCGCAAAAGTTTCGTGGATGTTAAAGAAATTATTACTTTTTTGTTTGTGAGAAAATTTTTTTTTGTAAAGTCCTCGTCATTTTTGTAGAGCTTCAGATTTATCGTATAAAAATTAAAAGTTGGGAGAGTAATTTCAAAAATTATAAATTGGCGTTCAAATCAAAACAGCTTTTAAGGCCAACGGCTTTTAAAAACTAAATATAGCCTTGAGCGAGGCCTTTTTGGTGATATAGAGATTTTAAAAATCGGATATCAAATATGAGACTCAGAGCGAAAAGTGCAATTTAGCTGTTTTTAGGGAGTGCCTAAAAAAAATTTGTTTACTCAAAATTTGTCCTCGTCATAAGTATTCAAATAAAACTGGCACGCACTGACCTTTTTTCTATGATACGCCTTACTGTGCATACATTTTTATATTATTATAACATAACAGTCATAGGTTGCTTTCATAAAGCATTTGAATATCTATATTATTTAAGCTCTAATAAAACACTGCGCTAAAGAAAATGGTTCTCCTTTTAAGAAATGTACATTATGGCTAAGACTTTGTTCAAAGAACATTAAAGTCAGTAACTTTCAAAATCATCGGAAGGTTCACTAAAAGGAGCTGAGATTTTTTAAATAAACTTTAATACATCGAGCACTAAGCTCAAGTACAATTGCACACACTGTAGCGCTTTATGAGGAACAATTAACAATAATTATTGAATTGTCAAATTGTCAAATTTTCATTGTCATTGTTTTATGTGTGAAATGGCCTGGATTTTTTATATTCAACTTCACTGCCGCGAAAACTGAAGTGGAAGGTGTAAACGAGTTGAATTATACGTACTCCTAAAAACTCAACATATATTTTATATAATTACTTTTACAACATCACTCTATATAATTTGCTCAACCTAAAAATAAATTTCCAACACTGCTACATTAGCAGTTGCTATGTGAGTAGCATGCAAATTTTGTTGGGTCCTCATAAGTCGTATTACTCCCCGCACTCGTACGCACACATTCAGCCAAGTGGAAGGGCAACCATGAAGGGGTTGCATAAGTGCTGTTTTATGTGGATTAAACAAACAATCATACATATAGTAAGTAATTCACTCAAACTTAGACGGCTGTTCCACCTCGAGAAATCTGAAATGTTTGATCAGCGAAGTGGAAAATTATGAAAAATAATAATTTT
>OX639996.1:52406954-52452044 GCA_951828415.1 Anomoia purmunda | reverse complement strand
AAATTGCCATTAGTACAAAAGAGATAAACAAACAAGGGAAAATTAATCATTTATTTCCCATGTCCTTAACAAAACTGAGTACTTTGCTAAGCACTGTTGTAATTAGTCATAATGATTAATATGAGAAGTCATTTGATATTCAGCTTGTCTTACAGGGATGTTAGTATCTCGCACACATTCACACGTACATACTTTCGCTTACTCACACCAAACCAGATACACTCTCTCGTCTATGATGTTGCTCATTTAAACACGTCCCTATGTACATAAATAGTTAGTATATCGGTTTGTGTGATGACATCGTTGCGACATTGTTAATGGCATCACGTAAATGTTTTACACATCGAAAACGGTGACATGCAACTCAGCTGTGGCTGAAGTTCTTTTTTTTTTTTACAGCACGGTTGTAAAAATTCCATACATAACTGACGCCACTTTCAACGGTTTAACTTAACTCTGAGTTCTTGTAAAATATGATACCTATACATTTTATGTATATCGTTGTTGCTCGTTGCTAGGAGAGGAAGTGCGCAATTTTGCAAATTACTTTCGGCTTACCGCGAAAATTGATCTCTATAAAGCATTAAAAACATAAAACTCAAATGTGGAGAATTTGTAGAGGGTACGTTCTTCTTCTTGGCTTAACACAGTTTTTGAAATACATGAATATATTTGATTTTTTAAAGACTTTGCGTAGATATGTGGCAGGGAGAGAGCAAAAAGAGTGTGTAAGAAAGTTTCAATGAGAAGATGCATTTTGAAAATTGTATTTCATTTAACAGAATGAACGCTAATTTTTTACGAAAAATTTTCTTTAAAAAATCAAATAAATTTTTTTTTTATAACATTATAACTTTTCTTGAACAATAGTAAAAGAAACGTTAGAACTCGTAATCCATCGTCTTAAAAGTTTATAAATTGTTTAATATAAAATTTAATGTTAGCCACTGACTAAATTTTGTTGTCGCTGTTATCCATTATCCAGACCACAAAAGGTTTTTGCTATAATTCACCAAACCTAGGATTTTTTCATTACAAATGGCGGTAGCTGCTGGTTGATTATTACATGGCGAGATACGCGCACTCAAAAGTTCTCATACTTTGAAGTCGACAGTGAAAACTGAAAATAATTCAACAATGAAAAACGGACTTGTTGATTGCAAAAATGCATTTGGAGGTATCAGACCTCAAAAGTTTTAAACCAAATATTTCGCACTATTTTAAAAAAATTTTTTTTTTGGTGCAGAAAGGTTAAAAAAACATTCGGTAATTTTTTTTTTCCGATATCCCCCCTTTTCAGAACTTCCCTTCAAGGGCAATCTATGCACTGAGTTTCATTGAGTACAGACGGGCAAACAAACAGACCGATCTATCTTTTCACTCTGAACATTTTGCTAAATACATCGAAATCTATATCCATTTTAACCCATTTTAGCCTACTGGGTATTTAAATACCCATGAAAACGTTGACACTTAAAAAATTCTAGCGTTAACCACATGAAAGATATCAGAAATTTTTTTTTTTGTAGGAAAGAGGAAAGATGGGCCTACGAAAAAAAAATACTACAGAAAATTATTGCCTGGTATAACTCAAGTTACATACCGGTTAATATCGGGTTTTTTTTTTGTCTGAAAATTTTCTAAAAGAGTGCTGTAAATTATTGAGCAATCGAAAAAAAAGAAAGTGTTGAACCTTTTCAGATGGTTTAAGGTTTCCTTTGTGCAATAAAAAAATCCTATAGTGATATGTCGAAACACGGTCCCGTCGCACCTGATTTTTTGAAAATGGGTATTTAAATACCCAACAGTCCATGGTGTATACTAAATATACAATTTCCTGATGTATAAAACTATTTGTTTGAAAAGAAAAAATTACACATCTATACCGTAGTTTTATTGTTTTATTGAAATTTGACAATGCTTATAAAAAATGAGATCATTGAGCCTTAGCAATCTTTTGTTTGTCTGGTTCGACATTGTTGTGGTAGTCGAGAAAACAAGGAGCCGGATGCAAGTTCGCTTGGCACTTCAAGCAACCATATTCAGTTTTCCCCCCACATTGCCGACAACGATGACGATTGTCTAGTTTGCCAATAAAATGGTCAATACGATCTGAGCGCATAGCCAGTTGTCCTCCGGATGCCGATAGTCTACCCGGATGATAATAGTTACTTGACTTGACCATTAGAGTTTCGCAAACCTCAACGCGGAATTCGAATTGAGACATCATTCGTTTCTTTTCATACTTGCAGCAAAAGCAGTGTAATTTCCACGCATTTACCATAGCTGCATCCAACGCGTTTGTTATTAACGGCCAATACCACTTCTTTCCTCGAATTCGGATACGATAATTATTCATCGCGTTATCAAAAAGGTCCACACCTCCCATGCGTTGATTGTATTGGTTTACCAAATTGGGATATTCAATTGTGACCATTTTTCGTTGCTTGCGGTCATAGCGCTTTGCGTTGGACATTGGTAAGTGGCTCATAAAATTTGAAAGTAAAGTTACGACCTGAAAACGAGGGAATAAATGAGAAACAAACGAATGAAATTACAAATTCTTAGTGTAACTTACTGCATTATCATTCCAACGCACTGCTATTACAGAATTGTTTTTGTCGAAGCAAAAGTCCGATGACCCGCGAGGTTTCTTTTTCATCTCTTTGATGTCTATCAGTGGGGCATGATTGGTCCGATTATCTCGAACAGTTCCCAGAGCGAAGATTCCTTCGTTTGATAAACGAGCCATTAGTTTATGACTCGTAAAAAAGTTGTCAAAAGTGACAGTGTGCTTGGCGCGGTCCTCCAAATGCGACATAAGCGAAAGAACAACTCTTTCTCCAAGTCCGAAACCTGGGCTTTCATGTACCGATGCACCAGCGTAGGGAATAAATTGATACAAGTAACCTTCTGATGATGACAAACACCAATACTTGTAGCCAAAGCGAATCGGTTTTCCCTTGATGAACATCTTGCAGGAATGCCGGCCGTAGTAGGCAATCATTTGTTCGTCAATTGAAAGGTTGTGCGCAAATATGCCGAATTGAAGGAATTTTTTATTCAATAGATCATTCAATGGTGCAACCTTTGCAAATTTATTTTGTGTGTCCAATGCAGTGTTGTCACACACGTGGAAAAATTGTTTGATTTTTTTGAATCTGTCTCGAGAAATACAGTCTTTTATTAGCGCACATCCTAGCGATTCTTTATTCGACCAATACGAATTTGTTTGCGGCAAATTCTGGTAACCAGTTATGTACAGCACCCCCAAAAAGATTTTCATTTCGCTCTTTGATGTAGAAAACGACGGACAATTATTGATCATAGCGTATTCATTGGTGGATGTGACCAACAGTTCCAACACTTCGTCCTCAATGAACATTTCCCAAAGTTGCATAGGATTCATGTCACCAATCTTATCATACAAGGCTTTGTATGAATTAGCTGTATCGTCGAATGGAGCTTTATCAAATTCATAATTTTGTTTTTTAGTCCATTTCGATTTTATTTCTTCATCAGTTCGAAGTCGCTTCTGGGTCTTCTTCGTTTTCGGCTGTGATTTACGACGGCAGCCATCAGAAATTGCGGCCATTACTACATCATCTCCCTCTTCTTCGTCGATCTCGGTTTCATTACCGTCTGATGGCATATTTTCGTTTCCATCATTGTAAGTACATTGTAATTCGAACTGCCCGACAATCTCACGAGGTAGTCCCGGTTCATCGTCTAACAACTGGACGTTGTCGTCCAGTTCCTCAGTATCGCTTACAGAATCGACAACATCGGGTGGCGTTATAATAATATCAACGGAGTCTGCATTTTGTCCAAAGTCATCTTCTCCATCAGACCAATTTTCGAGAATAGCTGCCAGCTCGTTAGCAGTCAGAACTTTTTGTCGACGAATCATTTTGCATACAAAATTTTACAAACAAAATCTTACCAATTTACGAATTGTTATAAATTGCTCAGGTTTCTGTTTATTCAATTTTTTTGGTTTATTTCACTTTTTGGTTCATGCAACGCTCTTATTTTACGTGTGCACTACGCGATGACCACCACTTATATGAACATTTTTCTCTAATTTCTGTACGTACACATTTTCTCGCTTATTTCGGGGAAGAACACTTTTCCTTGTTTTGCGAATAAAGCGGCACACACATGATTCGAACGAAATAGCGTGCTTATTCACCACACACGTGCTTATTCACCACACACACAGAATGAAAAAGAAATAGCGCGCGGTAGTTTCAAACAAATAAGTTCTAATGAAATTAGTTTACACTAAAGCCTGTCGGGTATTTAAATACCCATGCTATATCTCGGGTGCTAGGGGAGATATCAACAAAATTCTTTTTTCTTTCAACTACTACGATCCCCCTGGCAAACATACTCAAATTTAAAAAAAATCGTACAAGCCAATCTAGGGTCAGTCGTTAATGGGTTAAACAACCGTTATGTGAGCTAAAATTATAAGACTTTGTGCACTCCTGCGCTCGAGTATACGAATTGGCGATTATGTCACTCCTTCGTAGTGGGACAGAAAAACCTTGATCGATTCAGAGAAAAACCTGTAGCGCTTTTGATTTTATATAAAAACTAGAAAAACCCGACAGATCAACGTCTGTTCTGCCTACATTTATTTATAAATTGTCCTTTGTTTATGTAACCTGAAAACGCATTTCTGTTTCTGTCACATATAACCTCTGAAGAATTTAAGTATGAACCTTGTCCTCGCCGAGACGAACAGTTTGACTCTTTTATTTCAAAATTCTATATCCTCGTGTATAATTAAATTAAATTTGACCTTAAAAAAAGTGGCAACACATTTCAGAATATACCTATTGGCTTTTTCCTTGCGAAAGTAATGATTTGACATCCATATTTTGCTATTTCGTATAATTTGTTTATAATTTTACTAAATCCAGCTTTAATATCAGGTGGCAACCTTTTACATGCTATAAGCCTTCTCCTCAGCAAATCGAACCGTTTAACCTCATATTTTATTATATAATATAACTAGCGTGTAATTTTATGAAATTAGACTTTAAAATCAGGCGGCAACCTTTTACATAATATATGTAAGTCTTGTCCTCCGCGAACGTTTGTCATTCATATTTGCACATTCCATAAAACTCGTGTACAATTTGATTTAGTTCGACTTTTCAAACATGTGGAAACCCTCTCCAAAATATAGTTGCGGGTCTTCGTGACGCCGTAAGATACCAATATTGAGGTACCGTAAGATACCAATATTTTAATATTTCGTATGACCTGTGTATAATTTAAAGAAATTCAACTTTTTAAACATATTCACAACTACAAAATATGCAGACAAAATTGCATGAAAAACAGTCGAGCCGTTTCAGAGGAGTTTTTAAAAATCAATTCTGCCCGATTACAAAAATTAAATAAAATCGTTTACAGTAATAATAAAAAGACTGTGCATACTCGAAAAAGATGCAATTTTATTTGCAAATATTTACCTCTATCTTACCCTACAGTTTCCTCTGTTTACGAATCAGCGTCTTTATATAGGGTCTTGCAAATGGGATGCACAAAAGTAGACCGATAGTGACAGCAAACGACGCCCTATTTTTTCCCACTTCTTTGACATTTCTCTTCAGAAAGGTTTGACATTTCATCATGGAAAGATATGCGATCCAACAACGAGTCGAAATTATTAAAATTTACTACCGAAATTCGGAGTCAATGGCCTCAACTTTAAGAGCGCTACGTCCAATTTATGGTCGTCGTCATTTCTGGCTGAATGGCTTCGTCAATAAGCAAAATATGCGTTATTGGACAGGCAGCAATCAGCAATCCACACGTACTCCGTGAGTCAACATTGCATCCCGAAAAAACTACTGTTTGGTGCGGTTTATGGGCAGGCGGCGTCACCACTGCCGCAATATTTTTGGCCTCAATTGGATGATATGGACTTGGACAATATGTGGTTCCAACAGGACGGCGCCGCAAGCCACTCAGCGAATGCCACAATCGATTTATTGATAACCAAGTTTGGTGAACGTGTTATCTCACGAAATGACCAAGTCAATTGGCCCCTCGGTCGTGCGATTTGACGCCGGTAGACTATTTCCTGTGAGGCTACGTCAAGTCTTTGGTCTATGCCAACAAGCCAGCGACGATTGATGAACTTTGTACGAATATCGAACGTGAAATTGCAGCAGTATCGGCCGATTTATGTTTGAAAACCGTCGAAAATTGTTTTCAGCGTCTGGACTTCTGCAAGCGTGCCCGTGGTGCCCATGCAAAAGATATCGAGTTCCATACATAATGGCATCGAATGTACTTTCACAGGAATAAAGAAATTATTTCATATCCCAAACCGTTTTTGTTTTATTTAAAAAATGTGTGTAGCGTTCCTATTGAAAAACCCTTTATTAGTCAAACATAATCACTACATTGTACATTTCTTCTTCTCAAAAATAGCTGGTCCAAAACAGCCAGTAGGCTTTTTTATGTTTCGTATGGACACTTTAATTTAATAATATGAAAATGATCCTGACCCGAAATAATAACCCATCGACCTATGAAAAAGGGGTCAACATTTACATAAAAGTATTCAAACTAAATATTTTAAGTTCCGACAGGTATAGAATAAAGCATCACTGAAAGCTACTGAGTCGCTGCTAGCGATTAGCGCGACGTTCCGGTGTTTGCTCGCGACGTTCCGGTATTTGCTCAGTGAAATTTTGACGCTGGGATGTACTACCCACATCTGTGGAATGCTGGGTTAAGAAATGAATACCAACATGTCATTGGAATTTCATTCGCTTCAATCACATTTTAGATTTTTCCTAGTGATATAGATTGATTTTGTTTTTAAATAATTAATATTCATAAACCCATATCGCGACATACGAAGAAAAAAACTTTAGCGAGTGGCAGTTTTATGTGAACAGTTATGTCGAGAAAATGATCTGCAAATTGTTTACATTTTGCAGCTAAATTGCATTTTTTGCTACAACTTTCTTATTTGATGTCCAACTTTTACATCTCTATCTCGCCGAAAAGGTCCCGCCCAAGACTATATTTGGCCCTTAAAAGTTTTAGAATTTAAAACCCGTTTATATTTTTTGTTTTCTTTTTTTAATTCTATAAGTCTAAAGCTGACGAAAAATTATGAGGTGTTTGCTAAAAAGTATTAGACTTGGAATCATTTTTCATCATAGCGCAAAAGTTTCGTGGATGTTAAAGAAATTGATACTTTTTTGTTTGTGAGAAAATTTTTTTTTGTAAAGTCCTCGTCATTTTTGTAGAGCTTCAGATTTATCGTATAAAAATTAAAAGTTGGGAGAGTAATTTCAAAAATTATAAATTGGCGTTCAAATCAAAACAGCTTTTAAGGCCAACGGCTTTTAAAAACTAAATTTAGGCCTGAGCGAGACCTTTTTGGTGATACAGAGATTTTAAAAATCGGATATCAAATATGAGACTCAGAGCGAAAAGTGCGATTTAGCTGTTTTTAGGGAGTGCCTAAAAAAAAATTTGTTTACTCAAAATTTTTCCTCGTCATAAGTGTTCAAATAAAACTGGCACGCACTGACCTTTTTTCTATGATACGCCTTACTGTGCATACATTCTTATATAATTATAACATAACAGTCATAGGTTTCTTTCATAAAGCACTTGAATATATTATTTAAGCTCTAATAATATACTGCGATAAAGAAAATAGTTCTCCATTTAAGAAATGTATACTATGGCTAAGACTTTATTCAAAGAACATTAAAGTCAGTAACTTTCAAAATCATCGGAAGGTTCACTAAAAGGAGCTGAGATTTTTTAAATAATCTTTAATACATCGAACACTAAGCTCAAGTACAATTGCACACACTGTAGCGCTTTATGTGGAACAATTAACAATAATTATTAAATTGTCAAATTTTCATTGTCATTGTTTTATGTGTGAAATGGCCTGGATTTTTTATATTCAACTTCACTGCCGCGAAAACTGAAGTGGAAGGTGTAAACGAGTTGAATTATACGTACTCCTAAAAACTCAACATATATTTTATATAATTACTTTTACAACATCACTCTATATAATTTGCTCAACCCAAAGCTAAATAACAACCTAAAAATAAATTTCCAACACTGCTACATTAGCAGTTGCTATGTGAGTAGCATGCAAATTGTGTGGGGTCCTCATAAGTCGTATTACCCCCCGCACTCGTACGCACACATTCAGCCAAGTGGAAGGGCAACCATGAAGGGGTTGCATAAGTGCTGTTTTATATGGATTAAACAAACAATCATACATATAGTAAGTAATTCACTCAAACTTAGACGGCTGTTCCACCTCGAGAAATCTGAAATGTTTGATCAGCGAAGTGGAAAATTATGAAAAATAATAATTTTCCAGCAGGCGACCGTTAATGACGTTTGTAGTGGCTAGAAAATTATGGAGAAAGCTTAAAATATGTGAGGTTTGTATGTGAAAATTACTGAAATATTTTATGAATAAATGTTGCTTATAATTATGACATACTTAGAGATGAACAAAAAAAAACTAACAAACGTTAATTTTTACTGTCAAGGATCAGGGTCACGGTTATGGGGGTTTGTTATGGCGTTTTGGTTTCGGGTTCAGCGGAGAAGTTGTAGGAGAACAAGAGAATACATACATATGAGAGAGAAGCCCTTGAATAATTAATAATTTCAATATAATTTCAATATGGCGCAAGTTAATTGTTTCGGAATCTGCAGCCCTTCAAATAAAAGAGCATACCTTCATCGCGTCAGCTTTCAAGATAAACGTAATAACAATTAAAAAAAAAATACACTTCAATGGCTGCAAATATTAAACCTCAACTTTAAATAGTAAACAATAGTTTCATTCGCTATGTGATATCAAATCTCCTTCTCAAACATCTACATACGCCATATAAGCATTTAATCGTTCCCTTACTAAAGGCGACCCTGTCGGAAAAAACAGCTAATCTAAAAAGTTTACCACTTTTAAAAGTAGTTGGAAGTTAAATTAATTATGTTGTATATTTTGAAAAAAAATTTAATCAAAATTATTTTTTTGAAAACTTGGCAATTTACACTTCAGAAATGTTCAGCTTCTAAAATTGAAATAAAAGGTTTGAATTGCGAATACCCAAAATCTTTTGATATACATTTCTTGGTTAACAAATTTTTATTTTAAATGTATTTTTTTTTTTTTTTTTTTGAAGTACAACTTCTTTAGCAGCAGTGATTTTTGACATCGCGTTACGAAAGTCGCTTAAGAACCACGCTTATTTGAAAATAAAAACAGGCATGCACTTTAGACCGCGAGACAGAATTCAAACTTCTGTCCCTACTCTTAAAAGAAATGTATAATTAAATATTGGGGAGAGTTTTATAAGACATCCCATTTAGATTTTTTGTTTTAGCATGAGCAAAAATAGTAGTATAAATTAGTAAAAACGGCACTAGGATTAATAAAAATAGTAGTAGCATTAGTAAAAATAGTAGCAGAAATTAGTTAAAACAGTAGTAGAAATTAGCAAAAAAAATAGTAGCAATTAGTAGTAACATTATCAAAAAGAGTAGTAGAAAATAGTAAAAATAGTAGTAGAAATTAGTAAAAATAGTAGTAGGAATAATTAAAAATAGAAGAAGTAACTAGTAGTAGCATTAGTGAAAATAGTAGTGAAAAGTAGTAAATAGCAGTAGTAATTAGTACTTGCACAAGTAAAAATTACTATATAGGAGTTAATAAAAGTAGCAGTAGAACATAGTTGAAATAGTAGTGGAAATAGTCAAAATGGTATCATTAGTAAAAATAGTGCATTTCTGCTACTAAGTACTTAATAAGAGTAGTAGTAAATAGTAGCAGCCTATGTAAAAATAGTGGAAGTAGTAATAATTAGTAGTATTAGTAAAAATAGTAGCAGTAGTAGTCGTAGTGATGTAGTAGTAATATTAAATAGCAGTTATATTAGTAGTTGTTAGTTCGTGGTGGCCGTTAGCAGTAGCAGTTGGAGTTGAAGGTCTAGTAGTAGTACTAGTAACTAGTAGTGGTAGTAGAAGTTGCTTGGAACCATTTTAGCACTAGTTCAGAACCATTTTTTGTCAAGTTCTAATTCTTCTTCTAATTACTACTACTATTTTATAAATGCTAGTGCTATGTTTACTAATTTCTACTACTTTTTTTCCCCATGCTAAAACTAAAAAAAGAATTAAACCGCATTTCTTATAAAACTATCTTCCATATTTAACTCTACTACTCTTTGCACAAATTTGGTTTTAGAATTCTTGCTGTGATTTTGTTAAGATTTTTAACTTAGTTATTATTTTAACATAAAGGTAAAGATTTAAAAAATTCGCAAAAATGCAAAAAATTAATTTTGAAGTATTTTCTGCCAAACATATTTAAAGCTAGTTGAAATCGAATGTATGAAATTAAAGGCAGAATTATATGATTAGCTAGCTATTAGGTTATTTTCTTAAAAGAAAAAAAATAATTTCAACCACTTTTGTTTGGTTAAAAAGTACTTTTGAAATTGCTATTCTAATTCTATTTCTATTTCCTACAAGGTAACTAACAGCACCCAACGAATTGTTTATGTGTTCGTAAAAAGTTTTTCGCTTTTAAGAGCTTAACCGTCGACACTTGTCACTTGACTGTACAATGTGCACACACACACACACACACACAGACACACACATATGTACACAGTTATACTTCTGTGTAAGTTTTATAAAATACAAACACATAAAATGACAACAGCAGCTGCTCTATAACAGTTATAGTGTCAACTAAAAACTTTTGCGCGAGGTTAAACCCCCGAATGTTGGCAGCACCCTTGCGCATTTTAAGGCAGTCAAACAAACCGGAATAGAAATAGAACAAAAATAAATATTCGGCGGCTTACATACAAAGTAGCTGAAAATAATCGTAGAGAGCGTGCAAATAAAAATACAGTGAATGTATAACATCAAGCACAACACATTTCGAATTGTAAAATGTGGTTGGTGAATTAAGCTTTTGAAATTTGCTCAAAATTTTTGTAACAGCTTAAATAAACTTCTTTAATCTGTTGCAGAAAAACATGATGTGTAAAACCAATTAAATACGAGTAGGTAGATAGGAAAAAAGAAGATAAAATCTAACTAATTTTTAATGAAATATTAGCAATGCCAAACGTACGCCACAATGCTTTAGAAAAATAAGTCAACTACACAGAGCTAAAAAGTTCACCAATAATTAAAGATATCGACGTATAAAACAGCTTGAAGGCTAAGGAGTGCGAGAGGGGACAAAATCGAAGAAATTTTTACTAGAAAATCTTCTTAATATTGGTTTGGATTTCGTCTCAAATTAATTGAAAGGGAAAACGGCTGGAAATAAGGAGATAACTTTTTGTTTATGTATTACTCGTAATTTGTTTTGGAGTTTTGTTCAAAAATATGAAAATGTAAGAGGAAAGCTATCTCGCTTTCATGTTACAAATCACATAGAGGAAATTAATTAGAGACTCTTATTATTTTTACTAGAATCTTATTGAATTTAATAATAAGGAAAACTTTTTATGATTAATATTTATTAACATTGTTCTTCGGCTTTTTATATTATCAAAATGAAAATTTTTTCAATGAATAATATTTTAAAAAATAAAAAAATATAAAAATATAATATATAATATATTTACTCGATATTGACGCTCACTTTTTCTCTCAGTTTTTTTATTGGGCATGAATAATAAAGATGCAAGCTGTAAAGTTCTGAACATATGCAAATTAAATTTCATGAAATGGCACGTACCATACTACGAAAAAGTTGGCCACACCAATTTTTATATTATACTTATTTTAATTATTCTTATATTACAAGAAAATATGTAAAACTTGTAATAATAAAATATAAACCTTTTATATTATCATAATTATAAATAAAGCTTGTATAATAAAATAATTAACAGTTTATAAAAACAGAATGCTATTGATTTTCAGAAAATATCCTAGGTAAAAAAATTTAAGTGCCAAAAATTATAAATTGGTAAGATCTTTGGCTTATTAACCCTCCATTACTAACCTTAGGGTCGAATCGACCCAGACACGCAAACTTTTTAAATTAATTTGTACATACTTAAACATTTATAAACAATAAGAATAAGAAACATGTAAAATATTATGCATAAAAAATTGTTTTAAAAAATAGCCTGGGTCGATTAGACCCATAGTTAGCAATAGTGTAATAAATTAAATTAGTGTAATAAATTAAGTAAAATAAATTAGTCATTCCAATTTTTCTTTTTAACATTTTACTTTTATATTTCAGGTTTCAAATGCGCTTTATTTGAAGTCAATATCTTTAAAACTTATCATTTTATGCGGAATCTGGCTGGATAACTTTTTTTTCACTTTTTTAGCTATGTTGTAATGAATACAAACTTAAATTCAATTTAAATATATAAATTAATTTTTTAACACATCCTTTTATAGATTTAACAATAAAATACTACAATATACTAAAAGACGTATACGTTTTAGCAATTTATAAGTTTAAACGATTTTAATAGATAATACAAATGAGGGTCGATAAGACCCATGGTTAGTAACCATGCGACATGATTTGAGGTTAGTAATGCAGGGTTAAAATTAAGAGGACATTGTATTGAAAACCAAAATTCTCATCTTAATTTTATTGAAAAGGTTTTCAGCTTAATTCTACGGGGCATCTTTTTAATTATATAACAAAGTTTTCATCTCAGTTTTACAGATAATCTTCTTGCCTTTATTGATAAGACATACCCAGTCGTAATAAGAAGGGCTTCTTTATGTAAAAAAAAATCATGGAAATATCTGCTAAATTTTGTTCAGATTTATAGGGAATTTAAGGTGGTCTTTTCGATAAAAAGATTTAAGATTTGTATTAAATAAAAAATTGATTTTAAGATAATATAGACTTTATGTTATTCCCATTAAAATCCATTCAGTACGTTAAAAGATGAATGAATTCAAAAATGCAAACATACAGATAAAAACCTAAAAATTATCCAAGCATATTCTATTACATTCCCTGGATCATATTTAGTCACTATTTCAAAAAAAATTTAAATGTACAGAAACAACTTCCCTGGAGTTTTGTTATAAGTAATATAGTTAGATAGGTTTGAAACCTGTTGAAGAAGTTGGACTTGAAACTTAACAGAGGCTATTAGTTGTTTATTTCGTTTTATTTCAAAAAAATAATATACTATTACTTTCCTCCAAAAATCGGGTAGATACATTATTCATTTACTTATTTTATCTGGATCACTTGCAGTGAAAAATTTCAATATCGATTTATTTACGCATTTTATTTATATTTTTGTTATTCCTGCAACTTACCGATATATAAATTTGATATTACTTTCGACTCAGTGATTTGCAATTTAGTTTTGGGCAAATGTATTTGGAGAGCACTTTAATGAGATTTATATTGAAACTGCTTCAAATTGGTTGAATTGAGGCATATTAATGAGGTTTTTTTTTTTGGAATTTACAATAGTTTTAGAGCTATCTGGAAACTCTATGCTTGTATCGCGACGAAAACCGAAGTAGGAAGATCGGAGGTCACAGCGAGCGGAGGTATAACGTTTGAGACTCTATCTAACAGAACCCTATATATAAACATTATAGTCTTTCTTAAACATTAATTTGAAACCTGTATTAATTAGAATCTGTATTATATATGGAAAGAAGAAGATACTCTTAGCAACAACAACAAGTATATCAGTTTAAATGCAACGCTCAAAACAATTATAGGGAATTTTTAAATTATTATATATCATTTCCTTGTCACCGCTTACACAAAATTTCGGCTCCATTAGATTCTCTTCGGATAGTGTACTGATTGTCATTCAATAGTTTCTCAATTCAAGGTTGTCAATTTGTTGTGTGCGTCTTGATTTTGTTTCATAAATTGAGGGCTTATAGTTTTACGGTGACAAGCTTTCCATGACAATAATGATTGCCATTGCCGATTTAAATTTAATTATTCATGGTGTGTAGAGATGGATATGTGTGTCAATGCTTTTTGGGTCAATGAAACCGAAAATGATTTCGAATTCATTAGTTAGTCGTCTCCATCACTTCCAAGAGTACTCTTGCAAGCCAAGTTAGCAACTATCTTTAAACTCTCTACAGTCTTTCGAAATACACAATTTTTCTGTTAGACAAATGTCTATTATGGTAACCTTCCTTGAAAGCTCCTTTCTGTCTTTCGGTAGACGAATTGAAAGATTTTCGCCTGAGCAGGTCTTAGCGTTGTATTTTTTTTTCATTTAAGCCGTGATCATTTGCGCGGGTGTATTGTACACGCATTGGCGCAACCAAGGGGGGTTTTGGGATTCAAACCTCTACCAAAAACTTAAGACTGTAGTACTATCTTGAAAATAATTTAATTTAAAGAAAATACAAACTTTTGTTGTAAGTGTTTTATTAACTTTGAGCAAACTTCAAATTTAAATCTTTTATTTCAAAATATGTATTTAAACACTAACAAAAACAAATATGTTATTTTTGGCCTTATATTTATGCAACGTCTGTATAAATTATAGAGCTTGAGGCCAGGTTTGTATTAAGGAATAATATGAGAAAACATACAATTTTCAAAGTGGTAGAAGTGATAGCTGCTATTTCGGAAATCACCACATCTCCTCATCAGACTTCTTTCTTTCTAGACTTTACCTGGCTTTGAACCATGCTTTGCAGTCCTTTCACGGAGAAATGCAATTCTAAAAAGTAAAAAAAGTATGGAACTACAAAAGTCAAGTGGTACCCGATTTGGTGCGGAATGTCCCATATATATTTGCAAGGTGTATTAAAATGTGCAAAGAAATAAATTTAAAAGCGTGTATTATATGTTGCGTATTTTCAGTATTTTTTTTGGCGTTATGTCTTTGCATTTAAACAACATATCTAATTATAGTTTCTTTTAGTACAGTAATCTCAAATACTCCATTAAGTATTAGGGATGGGTAAATTCGATTTGTGAAGGTTCGTGATACGGGGTTTGATTGAATCTTACCCTAAATTTGGGAACTTTGCTTTGCAAAAATTCCATACAATCGACTTTTGGTAGAAAAAATTCGAGTATTTTGGTGAAATTCCCAAAGAAAGGGAATTTTATACACAACATCGTTTCGTTTCATATATATTCATTTCCTTGTATTTGCTTGTGTGTGCGCGGCAAATTTATGGGAAAATTTTGAATTATCAAAAAATAGTAGATAGTATGGTAGCAAGTATAATACATAGTTGTATGGCAATATTTCAACAAGAAAAGCAAAGATACTGCTGTGTGTTTGCAGTGCCCAAAAAACTTCAAATATCACAGCAGCACAACAACGTTAAAGAAAAATCTGGAAAATAAGCACAAAAAAGGTTAGAATTAAGTGAAAAAGAGGTTTTATTTTTTTTAGAGACTAAATATTTTCTATTTATAGCAAAAAAAAAACTGGATTCGAAGAGATTTTAGACAGCAGTGATGCAAATTTGGAGGTAGGAATTGTGCAAGTTATTAAAAAAATTCTGTACTAACTATTTTTATATCCCACGCTTTACAGATCCACTGATAATTTTTAATATTTTTTCTGTTATTGTCAATTATAATTTTGGTAAAGTCACGTCCCAAAAAGCCGAAGCGGGTGTGCCCATTAGAAAAATCGTTGGAGAAGGTAGTTTCTGTTTCTTTTATGATTGAAAACTAATTAAACTCTTTAATTGAAAAACCAATCATTGTAATTTTAATTAACAGTTCTTGAACGAATGAAATAACAAATTCGAACATAGCAAGACCCTAGATATAAAAAGCCTGCGTTCGGAAGTTCGATAATGCATCACGTGATGCATAGTAAAAATGTTATTAGAAGAGATTATGCATGTTTTTTAATTAAAAACAGCGTATTAGTTGGATAAAACAAGGAACAACGAACAAGTTAAATAAAAATCCATTGGTAACCTGGTACGCTTAAAAAAAAAACACGATTTTCCACTTTTGTACTCGATTGCTCAAAAGTATTTATCAAAAATATTATTTGAGAATATGCGACCTCATTTGTGATATTATTAGTCGTAGTTTCTTTCCTTCGTTACAATTTTGGTTTTTGGTTGTGGTGGGAATTTACATAACATTTGATATATGCAAAACATTATTAGTAAATAAATGTTTTGTTAATTAATTAAAGGCTAACTAATTAAAGACTATGAATTTTTTCCTTCCATGGCGTCTACATATGCCTTCTTAGCTCAAAAATAATAAGGACATAAACGCAGTTTAAGTGAAATATATTAATCTAATTTTATGTCTCAAATTTTTGCGTTTATTATTTGTAAACCGTAGAAACTAAAAATAACTAAAAATAACTGCAAAAATCGTTACCATTTGAATTTTTTATCTTGTTAACTAATTTAAATATCCAGTTAGAAAATTTTGTGAAAAATTCGAAAAAAATCGAGCAAATCGAACTTTTCATATCGAATTTCGAAACAAAAAACCGCATTTCAAAAATAAATTCGAACGTCGCAAAAATCGAACTTTTCTTCCAACTGCCGCACCCCATTAGTAGGTATGTTGAGATTATAAAAATTAGCCAGGTATATAATATAATTATCGTTTTAGTAATTGAATTTTAACCATTCGGTGAACGCTAGTGATTATAATTTGGCAAGTAACACTTTTATTATTATAAGAAAATGAATCGCGCTTTGTGTTAACATATGACAGATATGGTACTTTTTGCCTCAATTAAATTTTGTGTCTGCAGAAAACTCCAAATTACATTGTCACACAACTCAGTAGCCATAAATGAAAAAATCACAAATGTGCCAGTGATGATTTTATTTTGTAAGCAACAAATAGACCAGGGGCTGGTTTCATTTAGAGCTTCCAATTGGCGCCAATTCGCACAATACAAAGAAACAGTTAATGTGCTTTGCTGAATTCGGCAGAAATAACCCACTTGGATGGTTACATTGATAATAGAGAATAAGAAGAAGAAGACGAAGTGATGGTTTTATTTTATGCCTTCAACAAAGAGTGCTGTGAAATACGAGAAAGTATTTTTGTTTCTTTCTCCATGCGTCTTGGTTCATTTTTCATCAAGATTTTATGCCACTTGAAATATGGTGAATAAAATATGCCGCACTCGCTAACCATCAGCCAAATAAGCCAACCAACCAGTCGAGCCAAAGACAGGTACAATGGCACGCAGGTAGCAAAAAAAAAAAAAAAAAAAAAAAAAAAACTGAAAATCCAGTAAATATTGGAACTCGCTATTTGAAAATACAACCATACTACCTTCCTGTTTACGACACCCTAGCAAACCGCAGACTATGCTGCCATGCTGGTAGCATGTTGGTTTTTGTACGTTGGTGCAGAGCTATTTACATATTGCCGTTCGTCACCGCCGCTCGTAAAGCACTCAGTCAATTGCGGAGAGTGAGGGGAAAAAGCGTGTCGAATGTTGGGTGTCAGTGTACGAGGTCACAGCTACTACTACTACTACTACTACTACTACTACTACTACTACAACTGAGTTGTGATGCTAACACAAATGTGACTTTGCCTCATTATTTTGAAACCTTTGTTCAGTCTACACACGGGAGCTAAAAGGCAAATGTGGCACCTGTAATACTCGTATGTGGCAATAGTGGCTTCGTTGACATTTGATATTAGATTGTAGTGGCCGTTTACAGTTACAGTTGCATATTTTTTTCCAGTTGCTTTAATTTTTTCCCCCCTATTTTTTCTTCAGCTTTTACTTTGATGAAGAGCTTAGATTGTTGAAAACGTCTGTTGCTTACGCCAGCTGCTGCGGCAGTGCTACACGCAAAAAGTTTGCGTAATTTATGATGCTCGTAAAGGTGTCGGCGTACGGAAATGGTGACGGAAATGGCCAAACAAATGACACTGAGAGAGGCGTAAATGCAAAAAATTTTTTTGCCCACAAAAACTCAGAAACCAATAAAACCAACAATACGCTGGCAATCAGAAAGGTGTCGACAAGCGAATTGAGATTGTACGATTTATTTGTGCATTTTTTTAAACCAATTTTCTGTTGAAATCTTTATTTATTTATGTCAATACGGAAATACTCTCTTCGTTACCTACTTTCGATATGAACTTATTAATTTCATATTTCGTTACTGATGCTCTACGTGTTTAAATGCAAATAGACTAAGTAAATGCAATTATTCTTCGGTATCATCATCTCGTTTCGCCAACAGCAAAGAGCAAAAACTCCTTCATTCATCCTTAGTAGCAGCATTTGTTTAGAAAACAGCTTCATTTTCTAGTTTTTGTTCGCTGATGCACCGCCATTAGTAAAGCGCAATGAAGCAGCAATTCTCTGTGTTATAGTACAGTGAAATCGTGATAACTCGGCACTTTGAGTTGTAGATAGTGAAATCAACACAAACAAAAAAAAAAAACACTAAAGAAGGCCTTGCCGAGGCCGTCATACCTTTTATAAATATAAAAAAAAAATATAATTTAAAAAACTGCATTGCTAATGTAAAATTATTAAGTTCTGAATTATTATTAGGTCTTTTAGAAAAAAAATCCATTATTTTTGCCTTAAATTGAAGGTTGATTAAATGAAACGTTAGGTTGAATACTTAGAATGATCAGATTTAGATCAAATATGCAACGTTTTGTTCAATAATTTGCAGTTATTTGAAAGATAATTCCATAATATCAATCTCATAGTATCCCTCGTCCCTATTGGTAAACAAACCGGTGCAGTTGATTAACTCCAATTTTTCTTGAGGCGAATTTTTCACTAGCAAAATCATTCGCCATAGATAACAACAGATACTAATCACTTGGTGCCAGGTCCGGACCAGAAGGTGGATGCATAACTCTGGCGAGTTACTATTGATGTGTGTGCCCTGGCGTTATTCTGATTGATGACAATGCGCCTTCTATTGGTCAAAGCTGATCCGCATCCAGCGTAAATTAAATGGCTCAAAATGTTTTTTTTTTTCAATCTGTAGCTTCTGAGCACTTGAAACGGGGCTTACATGATGGTCGTACTCGACGGTTTCCATTATTTGATCGATATATTTGACAATTGGCTTTATAGAGCCGTAATGCATTTTTGATATCAAAATTACCAGAATGGAATCAAATGGACAAAGTCAATATTGCATTTTATTTGATTCTCTGCTACAGTATCAATACCATAACCACTGTTTACATTTTTAGTTGCCTAGCTTGCATTTTCGCCTTCTTCGATAGCCATATAGCGCATTCCGATCGCGCTAATACAACGCTACAACATTTTCTTCTATTTTTCGCAGAGTGTATATCCGACCTCAAATGCGGAGATAATAAAGTCATCTAAAGATATTAGAAGACTTTACACGCGACCCAATTTTACAAAGGAGTGACACTCTTCACTCTAAACTATCGATTTTCAAAAGATTTCCAGTCAATATTAATCATAGAGAAGGTTGGAGAACAAAATCCAGCAACTTCAAACCTTATTCTCCGACTTGGTTTACGCATGGATTAAAATTGGATAATGGTAGAACAGGGAATATACTGCCTCAAATTCAAAAAATCCATACCCCTATATTTCAGGCATTTGAGTGCCTAATTTTTCCCAACACACTTGGAAATTTAAACCCCTTAACTGTAGAATGGATTCTTGGTCATGAGGCGCATGAGGGAAATGAGATAGCCGACCGACCACTTCGGAAAACTAGGTGCCAGTATGCCCCTTTATTGGGCCCGAACCATTTTGTGGACTCTCCAAAAGTCATTCTAACGTAGTCGAAAGGAGATTAGAAAAAAGAAATTTACTAGCTACTAGAACGCAGGGCAATGTCAAGCTTTGTTTAAGTAGAGAAGTCCTCTCGTACGTATCCTTACTGTGTATTTTACAGGACATTGCAACCTGAGATATCACAAGAAAAAGTTGGGCTTATCTGATACCAACGTTCTGGCAACCCTTTTTCAAGCATAAAATATAAAAACTTTACGACCTATTGTCATATCTACCACAAACATCGTGGCTCGAGATTTTTATATATAAGGTTTATGAAATTTTCTTTCTATAATTAATATTTTTAGAATTTTAAGTTACTTAGGCCTTCTGCCTTTATAATCTTCATTTAACTTTAATTGAGATATGTCATTCGGCGCATAACGACGCAATGCTGTCTCCTGTCATTCTTGAGAGATAAAAGAAACATTTGTTTCTTGCCCTATGTCTATCTGCCCGCTGCCTATCGAAATTAAAGTAGCAGCGCTTTGCTTGATATAGAGGATTATAAAGCTTTGATTGCACATTTTTCGTAAGTGATTTAAGGAATCATATATTTGAGAATTTTGTGCAAGTCTGCAAATCACGCAGTTTAATTTCATATATCTGTACGGTAAGTAGTATTTTAATGATGTAGGTACTTACAAAAATTAATTGCTATATTCTCAGAAGAAATCTTTATTCGACCGCTTTGTATCGGTGGCCACTGTAGTGTGTATGATGTGCGCGTATCATTCGATGCGTCCCGGTTCAAATCTTGTCCGGGCCAAGTACTCGTAACATCAAAAATTATAAAAAAGCTTTTTTCTAATAGCGCTCGCCATCGGCTGGCAAAGATTATTTGCTATCGGAGTTGCAGTAAAACTGCAGGTTTCAAATATATGGTACAACAGCAATACTCACCTCACAAACTGAGGGAAAAGATCGGCCAGACAACGAGCTATATGAGGTAAGTGTCAACTTTTTAGTATTATTATTTTCGTTGTGTATACGTCACTTTCTTTTTCAACCTCTCTTTCTCTACATTATTACATTTTTTCAACCGTGTAATGAAATCTGTATTGAAAATTTTACTCTTTGCTTTATATTCGCCGACCAAGAAGTTTCCTTTTTTTCATGAAAACATTTCTTATTCCAATAGCATCATACCCTTCTAATATCATCAAATATAAATTTTTTGAATATCTCGATTCATGCGCCACCTAGCGGATTAATTTTTCAGAGTAGTATTTTTCCCGTTATAAATTTCTAATTGTATCAGAATCGGATTGTTGCTACACATTTTTTGAATGACTCGCTTCTAGCACCACCTACCAAATCAAAAGCAATAGTAAAATTTAAGAGCTAGTTTTACCATTTCGTCGTTACGAGCTATAGAGCAATATGAGTATTGAATAAAAGTTATAGACCATTTTGGCCAGACACGAACGGCTACATAAAAATTAATGAAATCGTTCGGCTGAGAAAAAATATGAGTTACAGATGGAACCTAATTACATACATTTTGTACGATTTGTCCAAAGAAACAAAATTCCTTAAGCATCATTGCAATTTTCAACTTCGTGTGATTCCACTGTATCTGCTGAAAAAATCACTCATACGCCCCGCCTGACTTGACTACACATACATTAACATACATATCTATCTACTAGCACAGAGTTTTTCTCCAATAGCTTGGTAGCGTATGCTCTTTACTTGGTTAACGTAAAAATCAACATAACGTAAATGCATGGGAAGTTGAATATAATTGCATTAAAGATACTTTTTACAGCGTTTTAACGTTGAACGTTGCCCAGGTAGCTAGCTGACAGTGTCTAGCAAATAGCAATGTGCTGCTCTACTTTCAAATTTTCTTTTGTTCTTGCAAAACAAACACACGCACACATCCTTTTCCTATCATTGTTACCACACTTCCCTGATTCTTCATCACCTTTACAATAGCCTTGTTTAAGTTTTTCATTCGCCATCTCCAACGTACTCACAGTTATTTGCTTTATAAATATTTGCGCTCGCGTGTGAAATTGAATTCTCTACCTGTGCTCCTAGAAAATAATGGGGCTGGGTTTTTGTTTTATACAAAAAAAAAAAACAAAAAAAAACACAAAAAAAAAATGTATACTCATGCAGCCATTTATTCCAGTTATATACGCAATAATAATAATATCTCACAACATGGTATGTGTGTAGACGAATATATATAATATGTATGTGTGCGTGTGTGTGTTGTGGTGCATGCCTCTGTTATTTAGTAGTTATTAGATATATCATGAAAGGTAGCATAATTTTATTTCGCTTCGTAAATGGAATCATTTGTTTATAAAAGAATTTAAAACGAATGTCAGTGCTAAATGGGAATGAGTATGAATGTGTGCGTGTACACCTGCATGTATGTGTGTATGGAAATGTGTAAAAAAAAATAAATTACGATCTTCCTTTGAAAAAAAAAAAATCATAATTTAATATAACTTCAACCAAATTCACATTTAGCTCAAGAATCGTAGGACATTTTCGCGTTATTCGTTATATTCGTAGGTCTTACGTACCTGCAAGTTTTAGGTAAATTTGTTTTAATAAAAACTAATTTGTATTATGTATTGATTTGAATGAAAATATGAGCCCATAATTATGAAAATCGTCAAAACCAAATAAAGGGTGTTTTTTTTTTAGACTGATAGAACTTTAAATTGAAATAAAACACATAAAAATGAAGTATGCTGGCAATTTTTTTTTTTTTTTGAAAGTTGTTTTCATGACATTTAATATTTAAAAACGATTTCTGGCATATGTTCGCCACGACTAGCTTTGGTTAATCGGATGCGATCAGTCCAAGTTTCTTTGCGCAAAATTTTCCATGTTGTGAATGGACAAAGTCCAACTTGTTGAGCACGCCGGCGAATAGAGTAAATGTTGTTCGAAATTTATCAACAGTTCGACGAATAAGCTGCTCTGATGCTTATGATGATGATTATGTGGACCATAAAATTCACGAAGTGCTCTATAAGTTCGGCGAACAGAACACGGATTTTTAAAGTAAATTTCCACAATATGTTAATGTAAACGTTGTTGCGGCGTCATTCTTTCCATGATGGTTTGTCGATACTTACTGAACAGAAATGTCAAAACGAAATGTCATTTACCAGCTGTTAAGTGACAGCTATCCCTATCGACAGTTCTATCAGTCTAAAAAAAAACACCCGTTACTTGTAGTGTCGAGATATTTAATGTATTACATTTGACCAAATTAATTAAAAAATATACTCATTTATTAGAATTTTCATTACCAGTAGAACATTTTTGATAGTAGGTAAAAGTCTTAAATAAAAAACAATTAAATTAAATAACAAAACAAAGTACAAAAATTGCAATTCTGAGAACAATTTTTCACATTTTCTTCTTAAACTAAGACTAACTAAAATTAAATCAGTTTTCGTAACAATCAGTACAAGGCCTTGTGATCGGCTTCATCCATTTGCTACAAGTCTTGCACCACTTTTTTGTTGATCGATTTCGACCTCTGGTATAGTATGGTTGTTGTTGTTGTAAGAGCACAAAATAATTCCAATAAAGTTTTGGGGAATACTGCTGAAGTGACAGTCCTTGGCCAGATACATGTAAATTTGGGTCCTTCCGGTATCATAGAACTGAATGACTTGAGAACCGTTGGTGTTACATCGCGCTGCACTTCTTGAGAGGCACCTAGAAACATTCATATTCCGGATTTTTTCTTGTTGGCTTACAAGTTTTTCGAAATTGACATTAATTTGGTTGATTACCAGTGCGTTGATTGCAGACAATCGAGAAATATTGTGTGTGACCAACGGAAGAAACTTACAAAAATTCTGTATTGTTTACACATTTTATCGAGCACGTCAATATCACACTTAGTATGATTGCAAAAGTAATAATTTCAAGAGTTTTTAAACTCCTTAGGTATATCAGTTATATTAGCTTTCATTGTAACTACGGTACCCATGGTGACTTTCTTCTGCAACAGATCTTCAGCCAACTTATAGGTTGTGCTCCACCATATATCTTAAAGTTATTATTTTTTTCCACTTTTTTTTTCGTTTGGTTGGTATATATGTACAATACATGTGGGAGTGACTCACGGACGGGTAACTCGAAGTGGACAAACGTATTGATTACTAAGAAATGCAACCCTACTGACTAGACGAAAATACATCTGACTTGACGAAGAAGACGAGACGTTCACTACAAACACGACGAACAGGACAGTTGGCATTATACTTTTATTGAATAAAGACGTATTCATTTTATTATCAGGTTTATATAAAAGACTTTCGATAAAGTCGACCATTTTATCCTTATTAAGAAGCTCAGCGCTTACGGTATCAAAGGAACTCTTTTAAAATTCTTTTTTAGCTACTTAAATGGAAGGAAATTGTTAGTAAAAAAATCTAATCGTTCAAATCTAAAGTAATGATTAATGCCTGGTCAGGAATACCTCAAAGTACGCACTGTGGTCCTCTTCTCTTTTTTAGTTTTTATAAACGATTTACCAAACATTTTCCATTCTGTACAATGCTTAATGTTTGCTGATGATGTCAAATTATTTAAGAAAATCCAAAATATAACCGACTGCATTAATCTTCAACAGGATCTAATAAGCTTTCAGGAATGGTGTAGATTAAACCACCTTTATTTGAATATTGAAAAGTGCTGCGTCGTTGCATATAAGAAAAAGCTTAATCCTATACCTTATGATTATTATTTGAATAATCTTAAGGTCACTCGCAAGGAAGATATTCGGGACTTGGGCGAAATTTTCAACTCAGGACTAACGTTTTCTAAACATATTGACTATATTGTCTCGAAGGCGTTTTCCATGATCGGATTTATACGTCGCAATACTGAAGACTTTTCTGATCCCTTGACATTGAAAGCACTCTATGTCTCTTTAATTCGAAGCCGCCTTGATTATTGTTCGTTGATATGGAACCCATTCTATCAGTCCTATGTAAACAAGATCGAAAGAATCCAAAAAGTTTTTACTAAGTATGCATTGTATAAGATGTGATGGCCTAATGGTCTACCCAGTTATTTAGGTAGTCGCAAATTGCTCGGTCTGCAAAGCCTAGAAGACAGACGAATCTATTTTTCAGTACTATTCGTGTATAAACTTATAAACTCAAATATAAATTGCAATGAATTATTAAAAGTAATCAACATTCATACTAATCACAATGATTTGAGGCGGGTTCGTTTATTCGTAGATCAAGTTCATAAAACAAACTATGCCTTTAATGAACCAACGGTGAGATGCATTCGATTCTGCAACAATTATACTAACCTAGATTTTAGTCTCAATTTATCTAATTTCAAGCAACAATTATTTGCCATGTTTAATTAATTTAATTAAATAACTGACTTTTCTTAATATGTTTTTTATATAGTCTGTAAGAACTATCTGTAGACTGAAATAAATAAATATACTTTATGTTCTATTTTTCTTACATACATTTTAAAACTACAACGACCTCGGAAGTCTATGAGTTGTTCGTCCAGCGACAACCTGTCTTATCGGTGCTAATTTATCGATTTCTCGGTGTTGTTCCCTATCACTCTCAAATCTTAGTGTGCGTATAAGGAAGCGTAATCTAAATATTTTGGCATATACAGTTTCTAAGCCTGTACCTCGAGAGTTATCCCAAAAGTCTTTGACGTTCCGTCATCCATTTCGCGGGACACCCATTATATACAACAAATCTTGAAAAGCCTTCATTTCAATGGCATTGGTGGTTTTGATGCATCTTTCTCTTTGAAATTTCTTCTTTTTTTATCAATGTACATATAGTTATATTGGTGCAGTTTACGAGTATATCCATAATTTCTGTCAAGAAAAAAAGTTCTAGCCCAAACAGGGTAATTTCTTTATATTATTAGCTGTTTCTCTTTTGGGCCTGGTCGTCTTATCCGAATGTTATGGACACGTGTTGGAGGTGGTATATCCTTTTTCCAAATATTACTATTCACATATCCATAAAGTCCCCTTGGCGGCGTCCTGCCAATATCGCGAGGAGATCATCATCTGAGTCCGAGCAGTATTTAGAGTCTTTCAATATAATTTCTGCTTAATGCACCACGTGCTGAAAATCTGGAACCTGTATCAGTTCTTCTTCTTCGCTCTCGATTGCAACATCGTCGTGGTTACTATCCAGCTCAATACTCGCGCGAACTACTATGGTAGGCTCGCGTTAAATGCGCAAATTCACAGTAAAGTGCGGACGCAGTGAAGTTTCGCGCGGTACTGAAACGGCGAAACATTAAGGGGACCCCCTCCACTCTTGCGCGTTCAAAAAATCGATTTTTTTTTTCAATCTATATGCATCCAAATATACGCCACAGAGATGATTTCTTAGAAATTAAATTCCTTTGAATGCTGCTGGGCTTCGAGAGAAGCTGAGCGTGGTGCGCCAACTTTAAACGTGTTTTCCCGAAAGTAGGGTTTTTTTTGCTGCCGAGTAAGACTTTTCATAAAAGTATTGGTCCGATTTCAAATGTTATATTGAATTCATCAGCGAACATGTCGCTATATTTTCACGATTACGATTTGCGAAATTTTATTTCGTTCCATTTTTAGAGTCTCTAATATATCAAAAAATAACGTGAAAATTTAAAATTTTAATAAATCCTTGGATAAATTTTACAATTTACAAAATAAAAAAATTCTGTTTCGGGAAAACATAGCCAACGTAACTGTGATTATACGGAATATTTAATTTTTGATCACAGACTACCTAACTGGCCAAAATTTTACTTGAGCGGGACACATGCAGTTTCAACATCAATGTAGTAAATGACGTTTCAAAGTCGACAATATTTTTTTTTTTTAGTATTCGATACAAGAATTTTGAAGTGAAAACATATACCTTTCAATTTTTTTTTTTTTTTATATTACATATCTATATTTACAATCTGTCGTAAAACAATAAGTAAATGAAATTGACTAATGTAATTTACATTGCTGCATTAAGTGCAATTTGGCCTTTAAGTAAGGGTGATCAGTAAATGTATCGTATGATTATTATTTGCATTAAATACTTAATTAATTCCTACGATCTAAACGGCAGGTCTAGAGGATGCAGTCTTTGCAGTCGTCGTGTGTTTTCACTGTTGTCTAATAAGTTTATGGCGTGTGTGTTGGGATGGAAATTTAGTCTTGTGATGTACTTAGAACTAACTGTATCTTTTTATTTCGTCAATCACCGTAGATGTTTTCAGATCCTTGGGGAGATGGATGTTTTGTATATACCACGGAGCGTTAGCAATCTGTCTAAGAGTTTTTGACTGGTATCTTTGAATAATATGTATATTGGATTTACTTGCAGTACCCCAAATTGGAATGCCATAAGACCACACAGGTTTCAACACAGCTTTGTAGAGAAGCATTTTGTTTTTCAGAGTAAGTTTAGACTTGGGGCCAAGCAACCAATACATTTTTCTTGTTTTAATTTTGAAAAAAAAAAATTATAATCCATTCAGTAGACCCTTCGGAATTTATTTCGGGGCTTGAGAGTAGAGGACCCCCTTAAAGGCAGAACGCTTGCCTGGAGCTACACAGCTCTCACAATTAAATCTGTTAAGTTATCAAAAAAGTGTTACCGTGGTCTACTATAGTAGGCCGCGCGTGAACTTTAGTTTTAAAAAATATTTTATTTATTTATTCTTTTATTAATATTTATTAATAAAAACTTATTATGAATATGGAATTTTGTCTGAATTTCACATGAAAATGTTGGTTTGATTGCGTGAGTTCTACACATAACTTAAGGCAATAAATAACTATGAGTTTTTTATTTTCATACTAAGCTGATCAATTAGTTTCCATGCCAACGCATCGCTAAACATCTTAGCATCTTCAGGGACGAACCTTTGTTTAAGATAAAACCATGAAAAATACAAGAAAAGTGGAACTAAAATAATAATAAAAACATCGATCCATATTATTTAACAAAGATTCCTAATACACTTTGACGTCTATGGGCTAAAATTTTTCACTTGTATTTATTCAACATGATCAGAACCGTCCCTGTGCGATACAGCGGTTTTACTAATTATTGGTTATAAACATAAGCATCCGCAATATCATCAGTGTAATCCTTTTTATTTATTGTTCTTTTTCTTTTTTTCAAAATTCGGAGGCTTTGCAGTGTGCCTCTAGTATTTTCTTTTTTTTTTTTGCTGGACGCCTATTATTTTTGTGTTTTTCAAATCAGCTAATTGAGGTGTTGAAATTGTTGGTGGCTCATTGTCAAAGCTTTATGTATCAGGTTTTTAGCGGTGTTTAATTTGTATTTTAAGAGTTGTGAGGAGAGAAAAATTACCAAAGGTCCATATCATGTTGGCTTAGAATACCAGTCAAGTAGATAGTATAGTGTCGTTTTTGCGACGCATTAGAACATCTAAGAAGGTTTTATTTGAAACAGTAAGTTTAGTGAAATAATTCATGAACATTTGGTAATTAGTTTTAGAAAGCAACCCATATGTATCACCATGAAGTTTTAAAATTCTTTAATGTTCTGTGGTGGTATACAATGGAAGTAATGTAATATTTTCTGGATATTTTAGGTCATCCCCATTGGCATGAAATAGCCAAAAGTTGGAATTTAGAATAATCTAAAGAATTAATTAAGTTAATTTATCAAGAGTCTCATCCATTGAATTTGCAGCCAACGGGCAGATTCGTCCGCAATATTTTTGAAGTAAACCTTCTATAGCGACAGTGATTCTTTACTCTTTACATTTATTGATTCATCTAGCGATTTCGTTAAAATAAAAGACATATTAGAATTTTCCATTGCTTATGATTGTTTTCGTACCATATACTGAGGTATTCAGTTATTCTCTTTTGTTTTTAAATTCTACTTACACTTTTCACACAAAATTGCACATAGCTTTGGGTAGACCCACGGTGTTCCGTAGAAGTCATATGTAACTGGTATTCTCATAAAGTTTAATGAAGTACTTTTGTGAAACGAAGCACCCCGTTGAACGTCTTACTACAAAAACAATAATAAAAAACTGTTCTCATGGTACATTTTAGAAAAATGAATAACAAATCTGAATTGCTAATTGCGAACATATCAAAAAGGCAGCCATTTGCTTAAAAGGCCGTAAAGGTTTCTTTCAATTTCGCATGCGGTTTGTTTGCTCAGAAGTTTAGCAGCACTTAGTAGCAGATCTCAGTAAATTAAGTCATTAAAAATCTATCATAGAAATCAACTATGTAACCACATGCAAAATCAAAGCTTCAATCGATTCTGAAAATGTATTGTATGAAATGTATATTGTAAACACAGGCATTATTGCCAGCCCATTTATTTAATTTATATATTTTTAATTTATATGAGTACTATGTAGTTTGTTTAGCTCATGCTATGCAGCCATATATGTATCTACACACACATACATAAATAAATAAATATCTAGTTATTCGTTCAATGACTGTGCGGCAAAAATTCAAACGCATATTTTTTGCAACCGCTTTTCCGGGCTATGCACGATTTGACACAGCATGCCACATGCCATAAATGCCACATATCATTGCATTCACATATTTTTGTTGTATTCAAAAACATTTGAATAAAATGCAATTGAGTTGTATAGAGAAAATTTAAAGGTTGGTTTTCCATTGTATGTACATATGTATGTAGTTTGGAAAACAATCATTTTATTTATAGCTTGCATAATTGTCAAATGCAGACTGAGTTTGTGAAATAAAAAGCCTTTAATAGGTTAAATGTTTGCATTGTAGTTAGAATTATTTGCAATAGCTAACGATTTTACAATAATCAACAAATTTCGAGGACAACCGCTGACCCCGACGAATTAATATTTTTTATTACTAAAGCTAATGGCTACGTAAAATTCCGTTAGAGTAGTTAAACAAATATAAGGCATAGTTAGTTTTCATAATTAAAAAAAAAATGGAAGAAAAATATACGTTTTGTTGAATTAACATAACATTTCACTTACGACGTGGTGGCAATTTTCGAACTCTTTTTTTTCCTCTCTCACAGCTGCTCATTTTACGCTCTTCATTCCATATTCTCAGCCCCTTAATATTTTATTATACTTTCATCAGCTCGTGGAAACTTGTGATCCCTAAACTAAGTAAAAATTCCACCAAGGTTAGCTCGTATAGACCTATCAAACTAATTTTAGTATTTTCAAAATTATTCGTTAAAATTTTACTGCAGAAAATAAAACCCAGTTTCGAGTTTAGCCAAATTATAACACACAGAATAGTTTCAAATATACGGTCGTCTTTTGAAAACAAACAATATTGCACTGTAGATTTCTTAAATGCTGCACAAGAAATCAGAAAGGACTATTACATAAGTTAAGTCGTTCACTACCCGATACCAATTGTGACATGTTGAGATGCTTCCTTGTTTTTTCTCAAGCATTTTAGAGCTGGTATTATAAATATTTCATATTTATTTTATTTTTATATAAGCGGTCTGCCCCGAAACTTAAATTTAGCTACAGCGACTTTTGCGGAGGATACAGCTATAATTAATGTGCATTCGAATTCAATCGCCGCCGCTAATAGACAGCAACAACATTTAAAAGTAGTAGGAGAATGGCTAAATTTATTGAAGAATTAAAGTCAATGTGTCTACGAGTATACTGGTAACATTTACACTAAAAACAGTCACTTGTCCTTCGTTTTCAATCAACAACCGAATTATTCCACAAAACAATTGCTCGTACTAAATGAGAAATGATAGGCCCTAAATTCAAATTAACCCTTCGTTGGTGTGGTGACTAAAAGTTCCTTGAGTGGTGTGGTGGGGTATGACATACCCCATGCCTATCAATTTCAAATAAATACCAAATTCCAATAATAGCAATATTTTGTGGTGATTTATTATTCTTTAACTAATTTTTAAAAAGTGTTAATTTGAAAACATAACAATTTTTCCTTCGTATTAAATATTATAGCCATAAAAAAAAGACAATATAAATTATTCCAAAAAGTGAGGTTCCAGTTTTCTGAAACATAATTTTTTTTGTATTTAAACAATTTCAAAACTGTTTTTACATTTCAAAAGTAAAAATAACATTTATTTAAAGGAAAGAAAATTCACTGTAATGCATTAATTACATAAAATGTTATGGCGATCGAATATGATACCCCAGCCCACTTTGAAAGGCTGCCCCATGGAACAGAAATATCTGGGGTATGTAAAACGTGGCAGATCTCCTGTATTTGAATGTTAATGAAAGCTATTGGGAGCGATAACGTATTCCTTAAACAAAAACATATATATATTTAAGGAAATACATGTGCTGGGGTATGACATACCCCACCACACCTCCGAAGGGTTAAGCTTGAAACTTTGCGGTTCAGCATCGGAATCCAACTTATACCATGTCCACACATCAATGAAAACAAGTTCTTTTCAGAAGATGTTTAAAATATTAAACATGACCGCCAAGACAGCTTTCCTTATTGCTAAATGTTTTTCGTTGACATTTCTCTATTTAGTTACCTCATTTACTCTAAGAAATCGAAATGCTTTCCAAGAGCTTCAAAATAAAATCTTCTCTCTATGCACACCAAACAGACCCACTTTTTAAAAATAATTCAGTTTTTCTCAACTCCGATTTTTGCTTATTGCTGTTATCATTCCTTTTTCTAAACTAGTGACGGCAAATCATCGATTTTTTTTTTTGGCAAAAATTTATCGAACACAGAGCTGTTTATGAAAACACAACGCAAATTTAGATATTTTCGAGATTATCATGACTGGGTTCTGATAAAATTAGACAGTTTTTGCAGAACCAAAATATGTATTTTCAACTCGTTTTCACAGAATGAGCATTGTCAGACCCAAGGGGGGGTTTTGGGGTTCAAACCCTTACCAAAATTTTAAAAGTATAGTACTATTTTGAAACTAATTTACTTTTGTTTAAATAATATTGACCATCTGAATAAACTTGCTCAAAATTTACCGAAACAGAGCTATGATTAACGAAAAAGGATATAAGACTAAATTCTTATTAAAGGCTTTATCCTACTTATTTATATTACATGGAAGTTATTTTCGATATTTTGTATAATATATACATAAGTATATCTATTTCACGGTAATATCTTTCATGATATTGACTGAAATGGATCGGAGACTCGGTCGTTTCCGCAACTTCCTTCCACCAAACGCCATCGAACAAAGGACAAATAGAAAAGTTCGTGGTTACTTCTCTAACAGGCAGCAGCTGCAGAACATGACTTCGTTGCCCCAAAAGTGTAGGCATGGAGACTCGGCTTTTCCACCCTATGCCAGGAAATGGATCGGAACCTAAGACGTTTCCACCATTCCGTCAACCAACCGCCACGGAATAAACGCAGCGGTATTTGAAATTTAGATCGCTCACTTTGCTATTTAATGCAGTAGCAGCAAAGAGCTTTAAGTATTTCAGCTTTAATAATTTAAATTTTTTTGTCAGTTTCCCGTGAGAAAGATGCAATGAATAATTTAAAAAAAAAAACTTTCATTGTCAACTTGTACTTGTTAATTAACATAAGTAATTCGTATCTAAATTGCTGATAAGTAGTCATAGAAAAAAACCACAACTCTATGTTGGCGCGATCTTTAATCGAAAAATATTTACAAACACTTTTCCAAAAAACATGTTTTATCATTTTAAAATTTTTTTAATGTAAATTTTCAATTTTATTGTGAAAAATGGCACATTCAGGGGTTCCTAGGATATTACCAGACAATTGAAAGAAGTTGATGATCTTTACAATGACGAAATTGCAGAATGATGCAAGAGAATTCAATGACGACATTTATGCACTGAAATACTCACTGACAATAACTCAGAAACTTTTAGGTAAGAAAACCATTAGACCTAGCAACGTTTACTACAGCTACCGTAAGGAGCGCAAGTTTGGTGTTGGATTTGTGGACGGAGAGAGACTTCGTTGCCAAGTATTGTCCAACACTCCGGTGGACGAGCGTCTCGCCATGATTCTCGTCAAAGCAAGATTCTTCAACACCTCCCTGCTTTGTGTTCACATCCCGATAACACTTACGAGCGCTGGCCCATCACGATATCAAAATCAGGGTTGATAAGTTCAATATCCACGACGAAAATTCCGCCAACGGATTGTAACTGATCGACTTTGGCGGTGTCCGAAGCATGAAAGTCTTGAACACCAAGTTTTAGCCTAAAAAGATTCACCAAGCTACGTGACTGTTTCCAGATGGGAAACGAGGGTATTAGATGTACGTACATTCCGGGAGTTCGTATATCACTAACGTTGCTACCGAACATTAAAGCAGCTGGCGCTAATGAATTACCAGCTGAGCTCTTTTACCTTCAAAACTAGTATACCAAATTTAATAAGGGCTATATTTTTATTATGTCTTGGAAAGTTCTCGATATGAATGTAAAAATTCATTTTCACGAACGCTTACATGGAATTTATGATTTTTGCACTATTTTTACGACAGAGATCACATAGTGTTGGATGATTGAAAATAATTTCAGTTCCAGGGCTTATTTTAAAATATCTGCACTGCAAAAGTAGATAATTGTATTTGACAAATTGTACTGCTGAGGTGCATTAATTTTTTGATATTTTTATAGGCAGTATTTTATGCAGGCTCACCAATACATACAGGTAAGTATTTGATTTAAAAAAAAAAAAGAGTAAAATTGTTTCCTTGATTTTATTTTTATACTTAAAAGCAAACAGCAATCGCTGTAAATTGTAGGGTGCAATGATCGTAGCTATTGCATATAGAATGTATAGCTGGTCTGTTTTGTGAGCTACGCTGGAGTAGAGGAACAGACCGACATTTATTTGCTGAATTTCAGGCATCATAAAAGAGGTGGTATATAAACCTTTTCATGTTTACAGTTACACAGAAAAGATGCAGTAATAATTTTATAATATTCACAACGCTTTGCACGCAATTTGTTTTTTATTGAGCTTTTCGAACCATAGATATACAGGGGTTTATTTATGTAAGTATTTTGCTTTTAAAGAAAATAAACCACACGATAAAAATTTGCATTTGTTCCTGTTTTACTTATAAATTATGTATTCAATTCAATAACAAATCTACCCTTTACTTCGCTAAGACTTCATTAACACATAAACAATCACTGTACATAGGAACACACTGTAAATAATTCAGAATTTATAACTCGCAAAAGTACATATTTTGCATCATTAGGCAACTCACAAAAATATTTTGCCACATTTATCCGCACCAAAGCTTAACGACAAGCTTAAAGCAGATCTGCACAGCCAAGTTTCTGATTGGACAGAGCGCAGAGTGCTCAGGACGAATAATATGTATATGTACATGGTCGTGTGGCTCGAACAAAACCACTTACATATTTCAAATATTAATAAAGAAAAGCGACTTTCATGCGCCAATACTTACAATTGTAAAAGTTTCGAGTTTTGGAAAACAGTAATATTTAGCGACGAAAGCAAATATAATATTTTTGGATCGGATGGTAGTCTGTTAGTTTGGCGGAAACCAAATGAAGAGCTGCATATAAGAAACCTCAAAGCAAGTGTTAAACACCGCGGAAATTTGGTGATGCTGTAGGGGTGTATGTTCGGCATAGGGAGTTGGAAATCTTGTTTTCATAGACAGCATAATGTACAAATATGTATGTAGGCATATATATATATATATTTGTCCATCCTTGAAGACAATTTATACTCAGGGCAGAAAAAATGAGTTTGGCAAGAAACGGGTTTTTCCTTCAGCAAGTTAAATAAAACAAAGAGTTTTATTTTATTGCGGGTGCTGGGGAAAGCAGCATGACCGCGTTTATTGCGAGATTCTGACAAAAAGAACTGTGGTATACAATATTTTACAGATTTTATACTAAATCTAAGCCTGCGCTGCAACTGCATTTTGTCGTTGCGGCCTTATTCCATTTCCTTTGTTGTTGCCATATGCTTGCTGTGGCAGTTCTGCTTGCGCAACTTGTGTGTGGTCGCCGCATGCTATAGTGCTGCGCTGGTTTTCCTCTAGTTGCTGACCTACCCCATTGCGTTCCACTTTACGCAGACGTCTGACTGGACACTTGTTCAGTGCAGTTGAATTATGATGGGTCATCATATTTCGGGCGGCACATGCGCTGTCGCAATATTTTCGGCAACATGTGCAGTATCGGCTTCGTTTGAGTTGACGTTTTGGTATTTAACTGTGTGTCAACTAATTTATGATTGGTAATCATATTTCGGGCGATATGTGCGCTGTTGAGTCTTCCGGGATTGTTTAGTTTTTAGCGACGTGTGCGGTATCGGCTTTGCTTGGGTTGACTCTTTGATATTCGAATATGTGTCCACTCAATGCGGCTAATTTATGGTGCTTTCTTAAGTGCTTCCCTTTTGGTTTGTTGGGAATGGTCTATTTCTTGTGAATGCTTCTATTTCTGTTGACTTGGGTGGTATTGAACAAGTGGTTAATTTATTGGTGGATGGTCGGTCGTGTTACGGGCGACCTGGGTGGCGCTGGCTCGGCTTGGGTGGTATTGACTTATCCTAAGTTAAATAGCATGACAACGACCCGAATCATACGGCTGACGACGTTAAAATGTGGTTACTTTTCAACGCCAAACATTTTCCAACACCCCCTCAAAGCCCTGAAATAAACCATGAACACAAAATTTCATTTAAAAAAATTAGTCTCCTGAATTTTTTCGAAAGTTAGTAGAATCGATTCTAAAATGCTTGGAAGCTGTTTCTTAAAGTGGCGGTTATCACACGAAATACTATATAGTTTTTACATTTATTCCTATATCACTTTTAGTCGAATGGAAAATACTTTTGCGAGTTACAAATTCTAAATTATCTTCATTATTTTCCAGTGTAATTTTATTCTTTTTTTTGTTTTTTTGTTAACCCTGCTGTTAGGTTAAGACCATTTGTCCAATTTTTTTTTTTGTTTTCTTTGTAACTTTGGAACGGTGATATATACTGTCTAAATTTTTCAGCTCAGGTGGTCTTTTTATAAAACAATATTATGTGCGAAAATTTAATTCTCTGACTTAAAACTGGACTAAGATAAATTGAAAATTACGAATCTTAGGTTAAGGGACCATTTGGTCCATAGTCTATTTTCTTTGATTTTCGTTACATTAATTTTCCAAAAATAAGTATTTATTAGTTTGTTCGATATTTGTTGGCACTACATGATGAGCAAAAAAATGTTTTTCGGTTGGTTTTGCAAATAAACGCGCTGCAAATGGAGCATTTTACATCAGACTTAGACTTGCAGCAACTACAAATTCCTCGCTTTCGAACTCCTGAACTAGAAGCATTTTTAGAGCAGGCCACTGGTGCTGGGTTTTACCAGAGTTGAGTAAATAATAAAATAATAATATTTAGCAAGTATTGAACCAAACTAAATATAAAGACTAAGATTAAATTGTTATTTTGTATGAAAACTGCAGTATGGACCAAATGGTCCTCTAACCTAAGATTCGTAAGTTTTTTTAACCTAACAGCAGGGTTAATGAAGTCCCAGCGAAATTATGAGTTGATATGCTATTGAATTTAATACATAATTTATCAATTAACCTGAAAAAAAGCAAAAATAAAATCGTTTGTTTTATTTTCTTCTATGTAAAATACTTTTGTGAGCCACTGTTGTTCATTTTATAACGTAAACCACATAGATCAAAGTTTCAAACTCATATTACGACATTTATGAAAATTCAATAATTTGCATCTTTTTAGTCAGAAATTTTATACACTTATTCTAGCAAATATATGTAGTTTTGCACTTCATTTAGTTTCAGTAGAATAAGGCGCAAGTGTAAAGTTTTTAGTTAAAAATTACCAATGATTTGTGATATATATTTTTTTTTTTTGCTTTTTGTGCCAATAACCGTCAGCACCTCTTTTACATATAAAACGCATGAATCGAATTTATTTCTGTAGATGAGTGCATTTCAGTATAAGTACACTGAACGCAGTTGGCTACGGTAATATGCATTGTTTTGCAACAAAAGCACTCAACTTCTTTTGATCCAACAGATAGCAGCCGAGTTGTAAAGGTAAAAGACTGCAAGCTGACGCATCTCATTGAGTCATTGAGCCACTCCCACTCAAAGCATTTTTTTGAGGCGCCTGAAGTGGCCCATTTATATTTGTTAACCATATGTGCATATCAGTGCAATATAAAAGTGATGGTTACATACAAACATCATCTTAAGTAGATGAATGTTGAAATTTCCGTTGCACTTCTATTATTTCATCGCTTGCATTCAACGCACGGTTCTTTGCGTCGCTGAAAAAAAAAAAAACAAAAAATTATTTCATTGTGTTGCATTGTATTTGCATTTCGATGTTAACGTACTCTGTAATAAAAAGCACAATAACGTATTGTATGTGAGTTGAGCAAGCGCAATGGAGAAAGGAGCGGCGGTATGTGTACATATGTATGTATGTATAGCATTATGTCACTGATATCTCCTCAGCCGCATCTGATATTTCCATACGGACATTGAATTGAAATGGTAAGGCATTCAATACCCGCATCTTTTGAGAGCACCGTTCTATTGTTCGATGATTGTGAGCTTCCTGGAAGTTTATTGCACATCAGGTTGGCTTGCTGGCAGACTTGAAGACAGGTGGTAGTAGCTTCACTTTTATTTGTTAGTAATCCACGTAAGTACTTACATACATATATCACTCCTATAATCTAATCATAAAAAATTTATATGTCATCTGATCGCACCTGGCTTGACTTGAGTGCTACTTTAATAGACAAAAAAAAAAAAAAAAGGATTGTAAATCTAAGCACATTGCTTTGGTACTGAATTATTCTATATGCAAAGCTTTTATGCTTATTATTTAGAACTTAAAATCCTTGAAAGTGAAAGTCTGTAAGACATTTATACAAAGCCTAAGTTGAGCATATTTTTGTCATATCGAAATCGAATAATTTAAACAAGAGACGCTACAACATCAAATCTACTTATGTAAATTTATTTAAAGATGTGACTATGTATATTCTTGTGTGATATATTTACTCTTTCCAACAGGGCACATAAAGTTAACGAAATAAAAAAAATACTCTCATGGGATATCCAGAAACGTCGCAGGCGGGCAGTGTGAAATAAAGCTCATAAATGATGATTTCTTGGCTTATGCAAAAAATGTTGGTGCTCTCTGTTTACTACCTTGGTGGTCGTGCGGAAAAAGCAAATAATATAAAACTTTATAAGTCAAGGAATAAATATTTACATATGCAGGATTTCACATAAAAGTTACACTAAAATTATATTATGATTCTATCGAAATTTGCTAATCATTACACGTGGCTCCGCAGCGCTTTTTAGGAATAATTTTTAAATTAACTTTTTATAGAAATACTTCAAAATCCTGGCAGTCGCTGTCCTGCCTGTGTTTATTTATTAGTTGCCCTTTGCGAACGGTTTGTTACATTTTAATATTTTATATATAATTGAATTCAGTTCGGGTTTTCAAATAGGTGGCACTCTCGTAAAAGGTAGCTATGAACCTTCTTACCCAGACGAACCATTTGACACACATATTTTAATATTTCATAGTTTGCATAACTAAATTAAATTTGAATTTTCAAGCAGGTGGCAACCCTCGGTGAATCGAATATATTGGCACCCGCATTTTCATATTGCAAATAACTTGTGTATAATGAAATTAAATTCGACTTTTCAACCAGGTGGCAACCCTCATAAAGTTAGTCATGCACCTTCTTGCCGAGAAAAATCCTTTGGCATCCCTATTTTAATATTTCATATAACTTGTGTATATTTTAATAAAATTCGATATTTCAAACAGGTGGCAACCCTCTACAAAATATAAATATGAACCTTCTACACACGCAGACGAACCGTTTGGCGCCCATGTTTTAATATTCCATGTAACTCGTGTGTAACTTAGTAAAAGTATAGGTTTCGAACAGGTGGCATCCCTCTGTAATATATAAGTATGAACCTCGCCGAGACGAACCGTTTCGCACCCATATTTTATTATTTGTACATAACTTCTGTATAATTGAATTAAGTTCGACTTTTCAAACAATTGACAACCCTCATAAAAGGCAACTGTGAACCTTCTTGGCAAGACGACCCGCTTGACTCCAATATTTTAATATTTCATATAACCTCTGTATATATTTTAATTAGAAAAAAGTAAAATCCAAAAAGTGGCAACCCTCTCCCAAGCATGAAATATACTTTACGATCTATTCCCACCAAATGTACATGCCAAGGCGAATTTACAGAAGGTGATGGCATAAGAGCAGCTGATTTGATTTTTTTTTTATTCACCTACATGTATTTTGTTTTTGCTTTTGCGTATGAGCTTTCAAAAGCCGTAAAAGCAAAAACAAAATGTATTTAAATTTTGACAACTTTTACGCAGAAGCAAAAACAAAATAGATAAGAATTTTGTAGTTGTATTTATAACACCACCTTGTATGGATTCGCCATGGTACATACAAAATTTCATAAAAACGGTTTAGCCATTTCGGAGGAGTTCGACCACAAAACCACCGTGACACAATATTTTTACTTTACTTTATATGAGGAGTTCAAATTTAACAAATTCAAAACAAATGTCATGGAGTTTCCAAAATTTTCGAGCTGAATTTTTTGAAACTTTTATTTTAGTATAAATAATAAAGTGTTAATTGCAAGTAGCTAAAAAATACCGGTGATTTTTAATTATTATTTTGCTTATGTATTGCACATTTTCTTTCATATATATAAAAAACGCCAATTCGTGCATGCATTAAATTTGATAACAGTTGTTTCAAATTTGTTGAATTGTTGTGAATTTTGTTGTAAACTTTGATTTATATTTGTGCCCACGCCCCGACGGAAGAGATCCATATCGATCATATAGCGAAAGACGGAAGCCTTGTTTTTTTTTAGTTATTGGACGTGCGTACACTTCGAGGACCGAACACCAACTCGGACCATTGTCTTGGCGCAGCAGACGGGCATACGCCTCTGGGTGGAAAAAAATGTGTGTCTAAATACATAAAGAAATCCCGCATATCGAAAAGCTGCGGTCTGAAAAGACAGCTACTAACGTCGCCACTCGGATTTCACAGATGCTCACTAAGAGCACTTCGCAGCAAAGAGGAATTCGCGAGTGTTGGACGCACATTTCTCTCTCAATACGTACCGCCACTGAGGAAGTCATTGGCATTCAGTGACCCCGAAAAAATGACTGATAGGTTAGAGAATAGCGCGCCACTGCCGAAAACAAAAATACTGCCTAAAGAGCCAGTCATCGGGCGCAACGCAAGCTGTGTTAGAAGGTTACCAAGGCCTGTGAAAGATAGATAGACTTATTATCTTCAGAAAGAAGATATTTACCAAAATACGTGAGTGCGAAGATTTTAAGATACTAGCCGACAGGAAAAGCATCAGAAAATTTTAGCAAAAGAAGTGGCTACTAACGAAATATTTTAAGACCGGTGCAAATTTCAGTAAGAACAAGAGCGTCGCCGGAGAAGATGAAAATCCCGAACCACAAATCGATGATGACAGCATTGACATCCTGTCACCTGACCAAGATGAAGTTTGAATAGCACTAATGCGTCTACGGTACAACAAAGCCATGGCCACTGATGGATTACCAGCAGAGCTATTCAAGCTTGGCGGTAAAGATCTGGGTTAGTGCATGCCCCAGCTCATATGCAGAATATGGTCGGACGAATGCATCATCCCCCGATTGGTTTTTGTGTGTGGTCTGCCAAATCCACAAGATGGACGGTCGTGCAATATGCGTTAATTACCGTGGGTTCAGCGTTCTTAACATTTCATATAAGGTTTAATCGAGCGTATTGCATGAAAGACTGGACCCAATCATCAACGAATTAATAGGAGCTTATCAGTGTTGCTTTACGAGCTTTACTGCGACATAGACATAGGTCATGTCATATGTGGGCCCTGAAACTATTTGACGATGTACCCACTGGTGGTGGCAGAAGAAGAAGAAGGCCTCCTCTACGTTAGAAAGATCAGGTGAAGAGGAATGTGTCTTCAATAGGGATCTCGAGCTGGCGCAAGTAGTAAAGCAAAGAAGCAACTGGCGCACTGTATTGAAATCGGCCAAAATCGGATAGGGGGTTATAACGGCAATTAAGAGAAAGAAAAGTAAAAAGGGTCGCGAATAAAAGTTATTTTAAATACGATTGTGGAAATCTTTAGGACACACCAAACATCCTGTCACAGTAAGCCTAGCTTTTGAATTAGGGCAGGGGGAGAATTGCAAATGTTTTTCTTGCATGTGGATACCAACCAAGTTCAGGCATCTGGCTCAACAAATGACTTTAAGATCAAGTAGAATATCATGTATAACATAAAAAATAAGATTCTTATTATATACTACGCTCTCCAAATATGTGGAATTTTTCACATCTACAGTTAAGTGAAGAATAAAATATTGGAGATATGTTTATCTCACACAAGCCCATAGATGACATAAAATTTTATAGCATAACCCTAATAAATATGCATACATAGATATCTACACTCATCTGTACTCATACATAAATATTTCTGAGTGTTGCATTACCAGATAAGTGGCAGCATTTGCCGACTGTCATTTGTGCAGGGCAATAAGATGCGTACATTATGTCATTTCAGGTGATAAAATATGAAATTTATACTCACACCGTTTGCATAAGCCACTGCTCTAAGTACCTACCTTGGTGGAATTCACATATACTTTTTCATATATATTAAAATAAGCATGTCTGTGGTATATGTGCCATATATCCAACACTTTTAAGTCACATGCAAAATTTCTGCTGTCTGAGTATACGTGCACTGCCGAGGATGATGTTAGGAGCAAATATTCCGAGAAGTCATAATCATATTACATTAATAAATTGGAATTTGTTGGTTAAATTTAAATATTTGCGCTTATTGCAAGTACGTAAATTTATTTTGAGTACAGTTCGAAAAAAGATTTGGTTAGTGAATAGTAGTATTGAGGCAATTTTTTATAAAAATAAGTACAGCTAAAATTTTAAAGACATCTAATAACAACTACTCTATTACTTTTCTAGTATTTGCTGCTGGAATTTTGGAAGCCTATATGTAACTTAGGGAAGTAGTGAGGAAGCTAACGATCCATCGATGTTTCTGATCTAAAAATATCAATACATCGATATGGGTTAGTTTTGGTTAATGTGGTAGTCCCCGCAGAGGGAACTCACTTAGTCATAGTAAAAGAAGTACACTGTACACCACCTGTTGTTAGAACGGTAACGTACATTGCAACCAAGAATTTTTAACTGGAGAAACGCTGCGTACCCTGAATGTAGTCCCGCATGTTACTGATTTCAATCCCAAAGATCTCTTCTGGGGTACTAAAGTAGTAGAGGTGTAGGTTCCTGAACCTCCGTCTCGCAAAGGAAGAGCAGCTGAGTAGAAAATGAAAAGATAATTCCACCTCAGCATCTCTATACAGCTGCGGCAGAAAGGGTCAGAGACTATACTCAGCCTAACAGCATGAATACCCATCGGACAATGTCCAGTCAGAACTCCTACGAGGATCGAGAGTTGCCGATTTGTTAGCGAGCTCAGTTCCTTTGAACGCCCACGATCCACTCTCGGCCAAAGGGTTCTTCCAATTCCGCATGTCGTGATATTTTCCCAGCGCTCGCCGAGACGACAGAGAGCCCATCTGTCCAAGAGAAGTCCGTAGGCAGCTAAAAAAGCCCCAACCATCTCCCTGCAGGAAGTGATGACTTCCAGGGTACCCAACCGAGTGAGCTCATCAGCCATACAGGTTTCAGCAATGTCGCTATGGCCTGGTACCCAAATTAGTCCAATGTCGTGGTATTCCGAAGCGGCTGAGAGGGAACTCAGGCATTGTACGACAAGTTTTGACCTACATCGATATAACTCGAAGCGATGTTTTACGTCGATGATTTTTATGTCGATTTGCCTCAGAACTTATTCCACACCTTTTCATTTTATTCTGAGCAAGCAAATATATTAGAAGTTTTAGTCTTAATTACTACTTTTAAAAGATGTCTCGACTTAACACAAAATTTTAACAGTTATCTTCTTCGATCCTCACAACAATGGTAGCTGAAGTGCAAATGTATTTTAGACCAGCTGTTGATCCTATTTATCAAAATCCAATCGAAATGTGGAATGTTATGAAAATGACTTATCCGGGGCTGCATAAACGTGCTACTAAATATTTATTCTTCGCGACGATTTCAGTTCCGAGTGAACGAGTTTTTTTTTTTTGGTTTTTCAGCGGGAGCAACTATCACGTAGCACCGAAACCGTTTGAAATTGAAGAGACTTTTCAAAATGTTGCTTTTAAATTCTGTGCTTAACCCTGCTGTTAGGTTAAGACCATTTGGTCCAATTTTTTTTTGTTTTGTTTGTAACTTTGGAACGGTGATATATACTGTCTAAATTTTTCAGCTCATGTGGTCTTTTTATAAAACAATATTATGTGCGAAAATTTAATTCTCTGACTTAAAACTGGACTAAGATAAATTGAAAATTACGAATCTTAGGTTAAGGGACCATTTGGTCCATAGTATATTTTCTTTGATTTTCTTTACATTAATTTTCCAAAAATAAGTATTTATTAGTTTGTTCGATATTTTTTGGCACTACATGATGAGCAAAAAAATGTTTTTCGGTTGGTTTTGCAAATAAACGCACTGCAAATGGAGCATTTTACATCAGACTTAGACTTACAGCAACTACAAATTCCTCGCTTTCGAGCTCCTGAACTAGAAGCATTTTTAGAGCAGGCCACTGGTGCTGGGTTTTACCAGAGTTGAGTAAATAATAAAATAATAATATTTAGCAAGTATTGAACCAAACTAAATATAAAGACTAAGATTAAATTATTATTTTGTATGAAAACTGCAGTATGGACTAAATGGTCCTCTAACCTAAGATTCGTAAGTTTTTTTTTAACCCAACAGCAGGGTTAATAAACATTTTTTTTTTATTTCGAAATCCTTTTATAGCTGTTATTTATGGAGTGACAGTTTGCTCGGGAAATTAGATGATCGAGTTTTTGTGTCCAGAACTAGCCTTTTTCTTTCAAACTATGACTTTCAGTTACAAAAGCCTACAACTGACTCGAACGGTAAGAAAATCTATATAAAAGTAAAGTAAACGTTTCGGACATACAAATTTACAAAACCGTATGTTAAATGCATAGCAGTTTTAAGGATTACGATTCGTAAAACAGTCTTAGAATACATTGAAAAAAGTCAACCTATGTTGGGCCAAACCTATACAAAAACTTCAACACCCTGTATCTCAAAATAAAGACGTGATGGAAAAATTTGGGAGCCGAATCAGCGGCGGACTCAAGTCCACATAGAATGTGATAATACATCAAATGAACATTCTGATTGTTGCAGCTTAAAATGAAAAGATTTTGTCAGAATATGAACTGAAAAAGTGAAAGTGGCAAAAACTTTAGTTGGCGCTTTTGTTTAATTTGAAATAACAATTATATTTTCTGCTTATTTTAAGCGCTTTTATACTTCGAATTTTTGTAATGAAATTTTCTTTTAACAACGCATTTTTAATTATTTTTTTTACAAAATTTATTCACTAAAAATATTCAATAAAACTAGCATTGTTCGAAAAACCTCGAAAATATCCCTATTTTTTCCATTTAGACGCCAGTAACGCAAAAACTAAGTACCGATTTACACAAAAGATTTGTCAGAGAACGCATGTTCTTTTAAAATGTTTCCCATAAAAAGGTAAGGTTTATTTGCTATTCTAGAGTTTTTTTTGGCAATAACTGCAAAGGGACCTTAGAAACAGGCTTTTTTAACTATATTTCGAAAACACTTTTTGGAAAAATATACTAAACGCATTTTCATGACGGGTATTATATTATATTCAACTAATGTTAAACTTTTTCTGGAAATGTGCAGTTTGGTTAATTATTATATTTTTTCTCCAAATTGTGTATAAAATTTGTGTTAAAAAAACAGACAATTGTTATTTAATATGTGATTTTTCAGAATAGAGTTATAATCTTTTACGGATAAGTTTTAAATTTCCGGGTACTATTACCGAAAAGGCTCTTGAATTTCAAATTATATGCACTAGTTTTGTAAATGGGTGTTCACCAGGGTTATACTTATAAATTTATTCATAACTGTATTTGCATAAGCAAACAATTTACTTTTTAGACGAACAAATCACTGAAAATTATTTTTCAATTGTGCTTGAGCCCCTACACTGGGCCTTATCACGTGTTATGAAGGGAAAAATTTAAGACGAGTTCCAGATTCATTTG